>LPNX010085726.1:9433-66287 GCA_001517045.1 Pseudotsuga menziesii
AACCTTGCACCAACCACTTATTGTAGAGTTGTTCCACCTCTTCCAGCGAGACAACATTCATAGAAAAACATGTCATTACACTTGTTTTCATATGGAGGATACTTCTTTGGTACCATTATTACCTTTATTGGGAATTTTGGGAATTTTTGATAAAAGCATGTCAAAATTGTTCTTCCAAATTGCTATTTCTTAATTTTAGCAGTAGTAGAATGTCTTAAGTTATATATATATATATATATATAAGGGTACTATCAAACTAATACAACCTCGAGTAAGATAAACGACAACTAAAACACATCACTTTTCTTGAGACCTTACAACTTACAGACATATCCCAAACAACCGTGCACCCACAACTTATGGTAGAGTTGTTCCACCTCTTCCAGCCAGACAACATTTATAGACAAACATGTCATCACACTTGCTTTCATATAGAGGATACTTCTTTGGTACCATTATTACCTTTATTGGAATTTTTTTATAAGAGCATGTCAAAATTGTTCTTCCAAATTGCGATTTCTTAATTTTTAATTTTAGCAAAAGTAGTAGAATGTCTTAAATTAATTAATTATTTTTTAAAATACCTAAATGACTCAAATTACTATTTGACCACTCCAAATTGCGATTTCATAAAAATAAATTTGCTATCCGAAATTCACATTCACATGTTGAAGGCATTTTGGTTAGCACTTATATTATTCCATACCACCTGTCCCAAATATACATGTCTCTGTTGGAGACATAACAATGTGCTCCATTGAAATAGAATAATCAAATACATGTTGAAAGAAAATGACGAGTAATGGGCCATGGGTGATAACGAAAAAAAACACTTGGACTCACATGTTTTTTTTAGAAAGTTGCATCCGCGCAACAATCATTAAGGCAGGAGAGCTGCAGACCCCAAAGTAATGCAATAATTGAGCTTGGAGATTTGGGACAGAGTTTATGAATTGTTTCTGTGTAGGATTTCTATATCTTTGAGAAAAAAATGGCAATTCTAGTCATTGAGATTGGTGATCTGAATGGAAATGAAAATGGCAATTCCACTGCACTTAATTTGCTCGACACGGATGGCCATGTATCATCTTCTTGTGCATATTGGAGCACAATTCAAACTTCCCAATCCACATTTTCTACGAACTCTAGCTCGGTAGAATTAGTAAGCATAGCTTTCTGAGGGTAAACTTGAGTTATGGCTCAGTCCTAAAATTTTCACCTCAGCACTTCCACCTCTTTTTCTTGTTGAGTAAAACTTGTCTAGCTCCCAATAATAGAGTCTACCAAAAAATTTAGACAAGTTTTTTTAAAGACTAAATATAGCTGGACTTTTGAACCCCACTCCTTTTACTTCCATAAGTTCTTACTTATTAGATTTACTGACTTACTCCAAGGTCTTACTTCGACCGACTAACTTTTAGTTTTGACCAAGCCTACAAATTGATGGAAATTTACCCGTCAATGTTTACAAGCATGCAGAATTTAAACCCATCAAATCTAAGTCCACCACATTCACTTATCTGTCATAAATATATTAGTAAAATTACTAGTTGGGTACCTGTAATTCAATATTAGCGTAGCTTCCTTGTCACGTGACGCTGGAGGGTGGAGGAGGATTAAGATAGAATATGTAGTTGGGCCAAGTTAATTTGCAACCTGTAGGCTATTTATTTAGACATTGTTGGGTTTGGTCACCATTATGGATTGTAGGACTAAACACGGTAAAGAACAAAATGAAGAGTTGGCGGTTTTATAATTGAGAGCTATTCGATTTTCAATGGTATAATGAAGATTGAAAGTGTTGAGTAGGGTTCCTGAGCAAGGGAATTTTGTGGATGGGCAGTGATGCCCATGGTAAATGACCTTGGGTCCCCCTCATGAATGGACTATAGACCGATCTCCCCCAAACCCCCTAGCCCCCTTCAACCCACAATGTGATAGTGGTCATTGGGGCATATCACAATTTGGTAGTGTCAAGTGATGAAAGAATTCATGGGCCATTGTTCTGAATGACTAGAAAGAATCCCATTCAAAGACTAGTATGAGTTTTCAGCTCTTTTTGAATTCTAAACTAAGTTAAATTACTATGGCCAGGTTGGTTGATTTGAATGTGATTGTATACTGTCATGTGCTTCTCATTAATAAAAATTAGGAAGATTTACATGGTTTATTGAAGGGAAAATTTTCATCATATTTATGCTTGATTTATGCTTCTTCAATGGGGTTGTGACCTGAGTGTAGTGGCATTTTTCAGAGAGAGACGAAATGGATTTCTGGATAACTTTGATGTAAACAAAAAATACAAGCTTGTTTGAGGTATGTCGTATTTTCTCACGTTTCATATGGCTTGGGAGTTGTATTTTGGTGCTTTTAAAAAGTGGTATATGGTGATTTTTAGATAGAATTCTGACTATTAGTTGCTGTGTTTTTGTTTTTGTTTTTAACATCCTTTTGATTTTTTATTTTGTGTGATTTTTTTTTACTGTTTTATTTTTTTTTCACAGCCTTTGATTTTTAGTTTTGTATAATAATGTGTGAATAATCTAGGCATTGAACTGGAGAATAAGAATATGTTTACTTTCCATTGTAAATATAAAAAATTTGACACTCTGTCAATTTACATATAACATAAAATGAGTCGTTATCAAATTTTGAATTGACAGGCTTGTAAAACATGAAATTTCAGTTCTAGTTCTGACCAATTGACTTCGACTTGTTTGCTTTTAGTCTAATTTTACAAGGGAGATTTTTTAGCCTAAGGACTTTAAGAATTACAAATATTTTTCACCAATTGTTAACATGGTATAAAACTCGACACAACAACAAATGGACATAATTACAAAATCATATAATTAAACATTCAAGAAGACTTGAGTCCACCACTTTGTCATAAAAACGAACTTTTTCTCGATGAATTGTTTATGGATTCTTTGTGTCTTTCACTTAACCTGTAAATGTAAACAAATTCCAACAGGGAAATGTTGTGTTGGAAACAGGTGACAACCGTTCTCTCGGTAGCTGCATAAAGGACTTACCGAATTAATTTAGTTTGTTTAGTTAAGAGTAACCGTGAAAGAAATGTATATATTTTTTGTATTCTCGTAGAGAAGTGTCGGAGAGTTGTAAGCTGTTGTAATCTTCATTCATTGAATAATAAGGAAGACCGATACCATTGCTCCATGGATGTTTCCCTCTCGGGGGTTTTAGCATAGTAAACTCTTGTGTTCATTGATGAATGACTATTATTAAATTTTGTGTATTATTTTCTCTGTGGATCTCAGATCCAACAAGTGGTATCAGAGCCTGAATGCTGAAGGAGACCATGTGTGGTAGTGCCTGCATTTGCTGAATGTGGAGAAAGCCGGTGAAGAAAGAGAATCCGCTGCTGAAAGTAAAGACTGAAGACATCTGTGTGGACTGTTGGAAACTGAGAAGAATTGGGTGGAGCGAACCCAGACATCCTAGAAGGATTGCAGTCTGTCAGTCGTCGGTGCATGGAGTCTGTCAGCCGTTGGTTGCTGTTGTTGCAGCTGAACTTGCTTATGGACGTGAATTGTCGGACTACTACTGCGTTTTTTGCAAAGTGGTAACGTTTAAATTTTTTCTGAGGTTATTAATTATGGAATAAGCAAATGTGCTATGGAATAAAGCAAATGTGTGAAGTTTGAATAATTTATGCCGTTATTATTTATAGAATAAAGACTTGTGCTAAATAATAATAAAAAATTTGAAAGTCAAGCTTTGTGCCGCAAGTTTTTTGGAAATATATATTTCAAATAAAAGTAACTAGTAGTGATATTTAAAAAAAAAAAGTTTTGAGAAAATGACAAAAACATAGAGTTTTAAATTTGAAATTGAAACATTCAATGGGAGCAACAATTTCGAGTTATGGAAGGTCAAGATGAGGGATATGCTAATACAACAAGGAATGGCGAAGGCACTGGTAGGGAAAACCAAGAAACCCTATGATATGTCCAATGAAGACTGGAATGAAATAGATGAAAAAGCTCTGAGTGCTATTCGATTATGCTTGGCCGATGATGTTTTATTTAACATTGTGTTTGAAACTGCAGCAATAGGTCTCCGGACAAAATTGGAAAGTCTCTATATGACTAAATCCTTGACAAATAAAATCCTCCTGAAGCGGCAGTTATTTACCTTGCGTATGAAAGAAGGTACAAAATTTTTTGATCACTTGAATGCATTCAATACTCTTGTTTGTCACTTGTTTAGTATGGAAGATATTATTAGTTCTAAAGACAAGGCAATTTTAATGTTGTGCTCTCTGCCTAAGTCATGGGCACATTTTGTAACCTCTATCAGTTTTAGTTCTGTTGAGTCTATTACCTTTGATGATGTTGTGGGAGCCTTAATTTTTGAGGAAACGCGAAAGAAATCTAGTCTTGAAAACTCGACATCAGAAGTAATGATAGCTAGGGGAAGAACCAGTGAAAGAGGACAACATTCAAGGGGTACATCAAGGTCAAAGTCGAAGGAAAAAACGAGTAAATTGAAGTGTTGGTTTTGCAATAAAGCAGGACATCTTAAGAAAGATTGTTGGAAACACAAGCAAGCTTCTAGGGAGGAGAACTCTACAAACGAGGCAAACATAGCAAAAAATGATTCAAGTATGATTGATGAGGTATTAACTACATCTAATGTCTCATAATATCATTATGGTTGGTTAGTTGATTCTGGAGCATCTCATCACATGTGTCTTCATAGAAGTTGGTTTCACACATATCAATCTGTAGGTGACAGTATAGTTTATATGAGAAATAATGTTACATGTAAAACTGTTGGGATAGGGAGTATCTGAATTAAAACGTATGATGGGATTGTTAGGACTCTAACAGATGTGAGACATGTACCTGAACTAAGGAAGAACTTGATATCAATGGGAGTTCTTGATGATGTTGGTTACAAATTTGCAGTTCAAGATGGAGTTATGAAGATATCGAAAGGTATCTTGGTTGTTATGAAGGCAAACAGAGTCGGGAACGTGTATAAACTTGAAGGGAGAATGGAAATCGATCAAGCAACAGTAGCATCAGTTGGTGCAGTAGACTTCACTCGTCTATGGCATCAACGGTTGGGTCATATCAGTGAAAGAGGAATGAAGGTATTTGCTGATAGAAAGTTGCTTCCTAGTTTAAAATCTGCAGATTTGAAGTTTTGTGAGCATTGTGTTTATGGTGAACAAGCTAGACAAAAATTTAAATATGGAAAACATACTAGTAAAGGTATCCTAGACTATATTCATTCTGATCTATGGAGACCATCTCCTAAAATTTCTTATGGGGGATCATCATATTTCGTCAGTTTTATAGATGATTACTCAAGGAAAGTCTGGATCTATTTGTTAAAGAGAAAAGCTGATGTTTTTTATATATTTAAGCAGTTTAGAGCTTTGGTTGAAAAGAACACTGGCAAGTTCATTAAATGTCTTAGAACATATAATGGAACCGATTTTACTTCTAAGGAATTTGATAATTATTGCAAGAAGGATGGGATCGAGAGGCATAAGACCACTGTTTACACTCCACAACAGAATGGCGTTGCTGAACGCATGAACATGGCTCTTCTTGAAAGAGCAAGGAGTATGCTCAGTAATGCAAACTTGCAATAGGAACCGGGGGGAGAAGCATTGCTTACAGCTTGTTACGTGGTCAATTGATCACCATCAACGACCATTGACTGCAAAATTTCGGAATAGGTATGGACAGGTCAACAATGCGATTATTCTAATCTTAGAGTATTTGGTTGTGAAGCATATGCTCTTATTCCCAAAAATCAGCCTTCCAAACTAGATCCTAAATCAAGAAAATTGTTCTTTATTGGATATGGTGATGGTGTTAAGGGATATAGATTGTGGAATCTTACTGTCCACAAAATCATCATAAATAGAGATGTAACATTTAATGAACTTTCTCTATCAAATTTAGATGTGAGTAATGATTTGAAACAGGCTAATGTACCACAATTTCAGCAAGTTCAGTTTGATACTCAGTCATCTGGAAAGGGGAATCATGAGGATGTCCAAGAAGAGGATATTCATGAGGACACTCGTCAGGAAGAAGATGAGTAGACATAAATAGAAGAGATACCACAACAATCTCTACGGAGATCTACACGGGACAGAATTTTTCCAAAGAGGTATGATGATTTTGTCACATCTATTGCTTTAATTTCTAATGAAGGAGAACCTGACAGTTATCAGGAAGCATTGAAAGTGTCTGATAGTGACAAATGGAAACTTGCAATGAAAGAAGAAATGGATTCTTTGGCAAAGAACAAGACATGGGATCTTGTGGAACTTCCGGAAAGTAGGAAAGTGGTTGTCTACAAATGGGTGTACAAACCGAAGAAAGGAGTTGATGGCACTGTACCGAAGTACAAAGCAAGACTAGTTGCAAACGGGTTTATCAGAAAGCAAGTATTGACTTTCATGAGATATTTTCACCAGTTGTAAAACTTGTTTCTATCAGAAGTTTGTTAGCACTAATTGCCTCGTATGATTTGGAGTTAGAGCAGCTAGATGTCAAAACATCTTTCTTACATGGGAATTTAGATGAGGAAATTTTCATGGAACAACTAGAAGGGTTCGTTCGGAATCGCAACAAGAAGTTTGTTTGCAAGCTTAGAAAGTCATTGTATGGCCTGAGGCAGTCTCCCAGGCAATGGTACAAGAAATTTGATTCTTTCATGGTGAATTAGAATTTTACCAGGAGTGAGTATGATCATTGTGTGTACTTTAAAAAATTGGAAAATGACATGTTCATAATTTTGGTGTTGTATGTTGATGATATGCTTGTCACAAGCAAGAGCATGTTTGAAATCAGTAGGTTAAAGGCTCAGTTGGCTAGGACATTTGATATGAAGGATCTAGGAGCAGCAAATCAGATCTTGGGCATGCAGATACATAGAGACAGGAAAAATGGCAAGCTGTGGTTATCATAAAAGAAGTATGTGGAGAAAATACTTCAGAGATTTGGTATGAATAAGGTGAAACCTGCTAATATCCCTTTAGCTTCTCATTTCAAGCTTTCTTCAGGTTTGAGTCCTAAAAATGATGAAGAAACGTAGTATATGTCTTGTATACCATATGCTAATGCAGTACGAAGTCTAATGTATACGATGATAAGTACAAGACCGGATATTTCACATGCAGTTGGTGTTGTCAGTAGATACATGGAAAATCCAGGAAAAGAGCATTGGGCAGTAGTGAAATGGGTGCTTCAGTATCTAAGAGGCACAAGCAACTATTGTATCACTTTTGATGGTTGTAGTAATGAAGTCTGTGGTTATGTTGATTCTGATTTTGCAAGTGATTTGGACAAGAGGAGGTCCACTTCAAGTTATGTCTTTACTCTTGTAGGTGGAGCTATTAGTTGGATGTCAAAGCTTCAGAATATTATTGCTTTATCTACTATAGAAGCAGAATATATCGCTGCTTAACATGCTTGCAAAGAGGCAATCTGGTTAAAAGGTTTGCTGAATGAGTTAGGAAAAGTTCATAACATTATAAAAGTTTTTTGTGATAGTCAAAGTGCTATTCATTTGGCTAAAAATCCAGCTTATCACAGTAAGACAAAGCATATTCCTGTAAAATACCATTTTGTTAGACATGTTGATGAAGGTGGAGTGGTTCTTGAAAAAGGTTCACACTAAAGAGAATAGTGCAGACATGTTCACGAAGCCGGTTACTTTAAAGAAACTACGGTGGTGCCTAGCTTCTCTAGGCTTGCAGGAAAGGTGATGAATAGAGCAATAAGCAAGGTATCAGGTAAATTGTTGTCAAGGTGGAGATTGTTGGAAACCGTGCATAACGGACTTACCGAATTAATTTAGTTTGTTCAGTTAAGAGTAACCGTGAAAGAAATGTATATATTTCTTGTATTCTCGTAGAGAAGTGTCGAAGAGTTGTAAGCTGTTGTAATCTTCATTCTTTGAATAATAAGGAAGACCGATACCATTGCTCCGTGAATGTTTCCCTCTCAGGGCCGTGATGTCAATGTCTGTTATTAAATTCTATTAAACTCTGTATTATTTTGTATGTGGATCTCAGATCCAACATGCTGCATGGTTCTAAGGTTCTCTTAGAACCTTTTTTTTTTTGGCGCATGGGATGTGCGGCAAGCATGAATATCTGGGCGGAATTACTGGCGATGTATGCTTTGTTGAGGTTCACCCTTAATAAAGGTTTTAGTAGGCTGCATGTTTTTTTGTTGTGGAATGGGTAAATAAGTAGTGTGACCAAATTTGTGATATTGTTCGTGCGTTCAATGCTCTCTTAGTTTCGCATATATATATAGAGAATATAATAGATTGGCAGATCGTCTTTCTAAGAGAGCAGTTGGCAAGGTTGAGGATGTTTTTTATTTATAGGAATGAGTCGATTTTGAGATGGTAGATGAAGGATTTTTCAACATCTTTTAAGTCCATGTATCTCCATGGCTAGATTCTGAGTATGATTGGGAGGGCATGTGAGGCTGTTAAATTTTTTATTTTATTTTATTTTTTATCTAGGAGGGCCTTTAATGTTATCTTTCTGTTATGGCCCTAAAATACTTTTCGGGTTGTTATGTTTTCTTTATCTGTCTAGCTTTTGTTGTGGGCTTCTGGGTGAAGTTCCAGCAGATTTTGTATCAGTTGGACCGTTTTTGTCCCTGGACAGCCATCTAGGTTTTATGTGCTTTATGTTTAAGCAGCTTTTCTGTCTTTACTGCAGGATGTAATTCTTTTTGGTGAATTTTCAGGGGAGTCGCCTTAGAGAACCTGGTTGCATCGGCGATGTAACTTTAAATCTATGCTGGAATAACAAGTTACTATTTTTATCTCTTAAAAAATAGTGAATGTGCTTTGCCTCAAAAAGTTTATTGGTCCAGCTGGGAAAGTTGGTTTTTATAGTTTATATTTTCACTTTTTAATAAGTTGTTAAGTCAGCTTATTATTGGAATCTTGGGTGATTCTGTTGTACAAGATACACAAGAAACATGACAATGTAGATTTCGAAGTATAAAATTTATATTTTCATGATTTGCAAGCATAATGTAATTGCATTGCTTTACCTTGGCTTGACTTTTGTTGATCCATCAACCTCATTTTGGAAGAATCTTGTGACAGTTCATGCTTTTTAAACTGTATACGTACATATGTATATCATTGAGTAAAAATGTACATCTGTATATCAGCATATTGTTTTACACATGCCAGCCATGTTTGGGATATTCCCTCAACAATACCCACACTGGAACTTTCATCCAATCGTGGTACATGGATGAACTCCTTTTTATGCCTATAACAAGTACTGGAACATTCATGAAAAAATATTCATCTGCTTCGAATATATAGACAACCTGCGATGAAATCTTTCTTGGTAAAATCATTATTCAATCATTTGTGAAATTTGTTAAAATTGCTTGCTTCAGCAAGGAAAGTCTGCCTGCTATAAAATTTGCTAAGACTTTATTCTCATTGTTCCCATCAATTGAAAATATATATATTCAAATAAAGTAATTTCAAGAATTAAAGCCTCTCTGGCTTATACATTCAATCAAAGTAATTTCAGTTTGCGATTCATAAGTTTTAAATACCTTGATTATGCATTCGTTTTTTCTTCTCAAGTATCTTTGACAGCCACTCACCTAAACCTGTTGGTACTGCTGGTTGTGAATCTGCAACAAACCTTTCCATAGGATCTACTTAAATAAGATTCGGAACATTATATAAATGTCTCAAACTCAATCTGAGTCCATCCAAAGCTTAGGTTATGGCATATCAATGACCTGTGGAGACTCCAGATGCACTATTTTGCTTACATCATGTATATGTGCCCTGCTTTATCGATTCCTGGTATATGTTTCAAAAATGGAACATGATAAATAAAATATTGCAAAATGTTGGAAAAGATTAAAGATGTATTGTGTGGGGTAAGAGGATAAAAAAAATCCATCTGTTAAAATGGTATGGAGGAGATCGAGTCCCCCATTTGGTGTCATACAAATGTTTGACAAAAGAAAAAAACTTTACAACAGATGGTTCACAATCCTCTGTCTATAAAGAAAATAAAACAGACAAAAAGGGAACCATTCAGAGAACATCTAGGAGGCAAGGAGGAAAATGGCTATTTTAAAACCCTACATCATGTGCTAGAGGAACTTGAAAGGGAAAAAGGAGACAAGGGTGGAAGTTAGATTGAAGATCCATTTGAAATGGCAAAGGCAGCACAGATAGAGTTAGGGGAATACTCTGGATTATGGATCGACATTAACTAACTGAATAGAGAAGGCATTCAAAACCATACCAAAGGAGAGTGCCTAGAGCATCTTACGTGGCATTGTAACTTACAAATACAGAGTATGTTATAGGGTGTCTTAAGCATAGCATTGTTTAAGTAATGTATTGCAGTTAAGCCACCGACGCAGGTGAGCTAAATTCTCTACCAAAGGCCATGAGATAAAGGAGGACAAATTAATTTGTGGATCTACATCCTACAGCACTCAAGAAACCAAAATAAGATTGTATGTCCCAGAGAAATTGAGGAATTGAGTAGACTCTAGAGAACACTGCCAAGAATGAAGAGGCAATATGAATTTGGTACGGATAATTACAATGAGAAGATCAATAAGGTTCCAAAGGGAATTCTGGATCTGGTAAAACAATTTAAGCAGGGAAACAAAGGTTTTTTTCTTGCAAATATTCCAAGTAGGTAAAATCTTCAGTAGAACAACCTTGCTCATGGATTATACACCATCCAAACATTAAAAACAGTGATCAATATTAAGATATCAATTATCTCCAACCAACTTTGATGATGGAAAGCAACATGATCCCAACGGCACGTTGACCTTTCATTTAGGCAAATGTTCTACAGAAAACCAATATTTGACAACTGTCTCTGTGGAAGACAAGAGATGTTGTATACAGGTCCCCATTTTGAGGATGGAAGCATCTAATAATATAGTTCATGAATTCCCCAAAAACGCCACTGAAAAGTTATTAATGAGGAAAAATGGACTGAAACGAGTGTGTATAATGTAGTTGATTACTGCCTTCCAAATCACCCCCTTTTCATCACAGGAAAAAAAACTATAAGTCATCATAAGCTGACTTAACAACTTAATGTGGTGTTGTAAAAATATCTAATATCATCTTGAACATGATTACACATATATCATATTATACTAACAAATCTTTTTCATGAACAACTACAAGCAATTCTTTTCTTGAACAACTAAAATGTCAAAGAACTCTGGTCATTTGAGGTATTTGCATCCATCCTTGCTGCACTTGTATTACCAAGCAAATTAGATATGCTTCTTCCTAGTCTCCTTGTATTTCCCACCAAATTATCTCGAATAGTCTCCAGCACAACAACCACATCTCTCATAGTTGGTCGTTCATTAGGTGCATCTTTTGAACAAAACAAACCAACATGTGGCAATGAAAGTAGGCATATATTGACATCATTTTCTTCAAATGCATCTCCATCCACCTGACTAACAAGAGTGTTGTCAATTACCTGCTTTACTTTGTCTGGAAATGCGGAGTTCACCCACTTGTGCAAACTAAGGTCTCCAACAAATATGTCACTAGTTGGTTTTTTTCTAGTAAGCATTTCCAATAACAAAATTCCATAGCTATAAACATCTCCTTTGGTGGAAATTGTCTCACCCAATCCATACTCTGAAGTCAAAGGGACCCTGATCAAATTTTACTCAACTAATCCATACAAAATTGTTAACGATGAAAAGACAAGTAAAACTAATGTTTTAAGAAACCATACCTGGGGCAATGTATCCTGTAGATCCTTTCAAAGCAAGTGTTGAAGTAAGTGATTCGGTAGAGGTTGCACCAATTATTCTTGCAATCCCAAAATCTGTTACATGGCCTAACATGTCTTCATCCAAAAGAACATTGCTTGGTTTTATATCACAATGCACTACTTGCATAGGGTGATCATGATGAAGATATTGTATGGCATGGGCCACATCTATGGCAATGTCTAATCGTGTTTCCAATCCCAATTCGCACACTTTCTCACCTTTGTTGTCAGGTCTATCAAGGTACAAATGCTTCTCTAAGCTTCCATTACACATAAACTAAAACACCAAACCTTTGAAATGAAAGTTGGAACATGAAGTTATGATTCTCACAAGATTTCGATGCCTAACCTTTTGCAACACCTTGCATTCTGCTTCAAAACTCTTCTCAACTTGATCATTTTGCAAATCAAAAACTTTAACAGCAAGAAGTGTGCCGTCACTCAAAGTTCCTTTGTAAACTGATGCAAAATTACCCTTTCCCAATAAGTTGGTCTCAATAAATCCATTTGTTGCCTGAGCAAGCTCTTGATATGAGATCCTTCGATGCTCTAATTTTTGGAAAATAGCTCGTGGCATATGAAAGCTTTGTATATGCAAATTCCCTCTCCAAAGGAATGCTAAAAATAGACAACATAGTATAAAGGCAGCACCAACAACTGGCAGCAATACTTTTTCTAGAACTTTAAAATGACTACTTTTTGTTGGACATGTATGTAACGAAAATACTTGTGGTCCACACAGACTAGGATTTCCAATTAAGGATATGGTTTGATTTGTGGAAAATTCTCCTTTTGATATTTCACCAGTGAGCTTGTTAAAAGATAAATTTAAATATTTGAGCATTTTCGATGTCTTGAGAGAAACTGGTAATGTACCTACCTGATAATGAGTTTGAAGAGAGATCTAGGACCATGAGATTAAGTAAATTTCCAAGTGAATTTGGAATTGAACCTTGGAAGGCATTTTGAGATAAATTTAATGATTCTAGTGCGATGCAATTTCCGAGCATAGCTGGAATTTGTCCGGTCAATTGATTGGCGGAAATGTCTATAGCTTGAGCCATCGAAATCTTACTAATCTCTGAAGGCAATGGGCCTTCTAATAAATTCCATGACAAATTCAAATAAAATTGTATATTAGAAAGCTCAGCAATTCCTTTTGGTATGGTACCACTGAGTCTATTGTGAGACAAGTCGAGCAGTTCCAAATTCTTGCAATCTCCTAAATTGGCAGGTATCTTATTTGATAAGTAATTGTGATGAAGATAGAGGAATCTTAATTGCTGAAGGTGCTGCAAGGAATAGGGAATTTTTCCAGAAAGCATGTTTCCACTAAGGTGTAAGAGACCAAGATGTATTAATGGTTCAAAATGATTTGGGATGTTTCCTTCCAATCTATTGTTTTTGAAATTCAATTGTTCTAAGTTTACAAGGCTTTGTAACGATGGAATGCTACCATTGAAAAGATTTCCACTTAATTCAAGAAAGGTTAGGCTTCTAAGATTACTAATTTCTAGCGGGATGTTTCCTTCAATTGTGTTGTTTTTTAGTGACAACTTAGATAGATTGGTCGAAAAGTTGCCTATGGATAATGGCAAAATACCACTTAGTTTATTATCACCCAAGTATAGTTGCTGTAAATGAGAACAATTGGTAAGAGTTGTAAAAAAGGGCATGGTGGTACCACTGCCACTATCAAGTTGATTAGACCACAAGTATACTCGTTCCAAGAGGGATAGTTTACCTAAATGCATTGGCACACTCCCACTCAAATAATTGTTGCTTAAACACAGTACTTTGAGTTTAGAACAATTTGCAACGGAATTTGGTATGCTTCCACTGAGTCGATTTTCCCATAAAATGATCAGAGTCAAGTTGTTGAGCTTGGCACCGAAGTCTGATGGAAGGTGCCCTGTTAGATTGTTTCTGCAAGCTGACAACTCAACCAAAGAGGAAATATTTGATAAAGAAGAGGGAATGCTACCTGACAATTCATTATCAGAAAGGGAAAGCGTTTGTAGATTAGTGAGGAGGCCCAATTCTTGTGGAATGCTGCCAGTGAGAGTGTTTGTGGAAAGCTGCAAATCAATCAAAGTAGAAATATTTGACAAAGAAATGGGAATGTTGCCCGACAATTGATTTGTATGAAGGTAAAGTGTTTGCAGACTAGAGAGAAAACCCAATTCTGGTGGAATGCTGCCAATGAAACTGTTTGAGAAAATCTGCAAGTGAATCAAAGTAGAGATATTTGACAATGAGGAGGGTATGGTACCTGTGAGGTCGTTTACTCCCAAGCAAAGCGACTCCAAATGTGCGAGGGAACCCAACTCCACGGGGATACTTCCACTTAGATTGTTAAATGAGAGCCTGAGGTCAACCAGATTATGGCAGCGGGAAAGGTGACTCGGAATGCTTCCTTCTAATTTATTGGAGTACAACCACAGTTTTCTCAAACGAAAGAGGTGTCCTAATTGAGGCGGGATGTTACCATGGAGCGCATTGTTGGAAAGATCAAGTGAACGGAGAAAGGACAAATTGCCCATGAAGGGAGAAATCTGACCTTGGAGATCCATAGAAGTGAGGTTGAGGGCGATGACTCTGTCCCTTTGATGCCGGCGGGTGCAGGTAATGCCTGTCCAATTGTGCAACGGATTGGAGGGACTCCAGTTGGCCATGGAGTGTTGAGCATCGTTAGCGATAAGAGACTTGAATTCCAGCAACGATTTTCGATCATCGTGAATGTGAATTGAGTGAGCAAAGGAAGAGGAAAGGAATAGGATAAAGAGAAGAGAAAAGGAATAGTTGAGAAACGCCATGATGTTTGAAAATATAATGGAAATGCAGTAAGGAGGGGAGTAAGGCAGTGTGCAGTGTGGGCACTCTCACAACTCTACTTATAGGAGGACGGGTGGGGTTTAGGAGGTATATATAAGATGTTGTGGTGGAGTGTATAGAGTTTTGCCATGGTCCATTTGATAGCGGCGCCTGCAGGTCAATACACATTGCAGATTATCAATGACTTTTGCATAGAAGTTATTTTCAATCCAGAAGATGTTCACAAGAAAGGATGCTCACAAGTCTATGGAGAAGAGTTGTAATTGAGTCTACTGAGTTTTGCCGTGGTTCATACGCAGTGTTGTGGCACAAAGTTTATGGAATTTGGCCGTGGTCAATACGCAGCGCATGAAACACTGTTCAATACACAAAGCATATTATCCCTGGCTTTTTCTGAAAAGTTATTTTCAATCGAGAAGATTCACACTGGTCAATACGCAAAGCCGCAACGCATATCTTTTGGGTGGGCATTGGGCAACTCCATTCACATGCATTGCGATGCATTTGTCAGTTTACCAATTGGATTCAACCAGGCACGGATTGTTGACTATGTTAGTTCGTCTAAAGCCAACAAAATATCAAATCACATATTTAGCTTCAATATATTACATTTTACATAGACTTTAACCAGTCAAGAAGTTTGACAAACAAAACATAAACCCAGTCTACGGAAGCGGAATCATTGCTTTTACTTTTATTTATATATCAATAAATAAAATCCTCGTTGTCTGTTTGTGTGTTTTTTCTCCGGATAAAGATATGTTTGTATGTTTTTTCTCCCGATAAAGAACAGAAAGTTTTAAGAAAATTTAAAAACAAAAATAAGAATTTTTATAAGTGTGAAACAATTATATTATTAAATAATATATATCAAAGTTATAGATAAGATCGAATCTTAAAACTAAAGATATAAATCTAAAGCTACAATTATAACAGAGTCTATTGCTATAAGTCTGGCAGAGTCCAAACAAAGCTAAATCTAATAGTTGAATGGAAAGGATTTTTTTACGATTATAGAGAGAAGGTTGATTAAAATGTATATATATTATGACGAGTTATTAAATGGTAAATTATTTGATATAATAATGTTTTCTTATTTACAAGGCATAAGATAGACACTGAATAGGTGTATTATTAAGGCACTCTTTGTGTTAGGCGACTCCTATAAAGATTGGTTGTACAAACACAGGAACAGCAATACCACCAATGTGGAGTTTCTAACACTGTGTAATAATCAAGGTTACAATATTAAGATTGGTTGTACAAACATAAGAACCACAATACCACCAATGTGCGGTTTCTAACTATGTATAATAATCTAGGTTACATTATTGTAAGTGGTTCAAACATAGCTAAATGTAAAGAGAATTAAAAAGAGTGGTATCTTCCTTGGAAAAACAACTTATAGAATGTCATACCTTATGCATTGCCCAATCACCCCTTGTATAGTAATTATATAACAAGTAATCACTTTTTTGTATAGTAATTATATAACAAACAAGAGGAGCTTCCTTTAGTGTTTGTTTTCTATGACTAAAGAGTCAAGTGATCGACCACTAAAACAAGAGAATTGTTGTACTTACTAAAATAAATCTATATTCCAATTTATTTCTACTTAGGAATTATTTTCCTTAATAGGTTGTTTCGAATAGATGGTTCATACACCTTTGTTTTAGTTCTTGGTTCATGTCCAAAAGTTGGATTGAGTCTTCATTTATTTTTAGGAACAATGATTTTGGAAGATATTATTTCCAATGAACCATGCACTTTAAAGAGTCCTAATAAACCATTCACTTTGTTCAAAAAGTCTAATCAAATCATGTGGCCCTTCCTTAATTTCTGTCGAGGAATGGAGCATCAACCTTATTTAGATGGTTAGTTTATTAATTTATTAGCTTGAAAACTCTAATATGGAGCTCTTGCATCACACTTATTTTATAAATAATTAACTATGGAATGTTGTCTTACATGTTGGGGAAAAGTTATCATAGATTTTGTAAAATTTCTCTCATATATGTTGGAAAGCTATTGCATGAGAGTTGTTAGTTTTTGTAGCTTGATGGGTATTTCTATGTTGAGGGTGTCTAGCAACATAGATGGAGCCAAGGTGATTACTAGACATATATTTTAAAGGTGGATTTATAACACCTCATGGAAATGGTATTAGAGGGTCCATGGTATTGGAGGTCCCAAGGTATTCGAGGCTCCATGGTATTTGCATGAGTGTGAGCTTATAAAAGAATCCTTAGAGTATGAGTTCATTATCACAGTTGCAAGAGAAAGTTTCCTCTTGTAATGAACAATCTAGATCTAAATTTGAGATCACAATTTTTCGATGGGAGAGTTACTTCTTTGTTTTCTATTGGATCTAGGGTGGATCTAGATTTTGTATATCCAGTTTGCAAAGAGGATTTGGGGTATCTTTAGTGTGGTATGGTCTCAAAAATCCATAGGTTGTTTCTAGAGGTATTTTCGAGGAGTTTTGGTATAGATATGAAGGGCTTATCCAGAGGACTGTTTTATTGTTGTTTGAAACAAATCCTGAAATAAGATGAAGACAAACAATTGTTGGTTTTCCTCGAAGGACTAGGGTTTCTAGTGTAAATCCATGTGTATCTTGTCTGGATTCTATTTGTTTTTTCTATGCATTTATATGGTTGTTTAGACTGTGTATTTTTAGTTTTAATGTTTAGTTATGCAATATAGTTATTCGCTAAGTTGTAGATAATAAAAACATTAAAGAAGCTGTAAATCAAGGGTTTAAACATAAAATTTCACACGGTATCAGAGGAGGGTATTTGATTATCCCATAATAAGAAGATATAAGGTATTGCAAGCCCATAAGGACTTGGGAAGCTCTAAGAAGCAATCAGGTAGATTGCAGATGTACTTAAGCAGCAACAGAGGGCTGTAAGTAGCCCCGGGTAGCTTTAGACAAGAGGTTTGGACAGTGGTGCATCTAGCCATAATGACGGGAGTGGTTTTGATGCTCCTTAGACTTTTAGAGACAGACTCAGACTGCTATGTGAGGTGTGGGGATCACACCATATTAGCAGTGAGGGGAGTTGTTTGGTAATGTTCCAGTTGGAGTCAGAAGGTCTACTGGAGATGGAAGGAGTGATGCATGCTCCAGTGTCGGGGGCCAGTTTTCTCTCGGTATCATCCTTGAAGGATGAGGGGTAATAGGTAGAGTTTGAGGATGGAGCAATACTCATATGTGTAATGAAAGTAGGTACCCAAGATATAGTATTAATGTTTAGCATCAGTGAGGGCATGTTGTACATGTTGCTAGGATAGCCCATGGTCAACTTCAGAAGGAGTTTGTAGCAAAGTTCTAGAGGGAGTATAGAGTTTGGATTAATGTCCAAGAGGGACTGTGAGGCTCAAATCAATAGGCCTACATGGTATGAGATGACACTGATGGATGAGGATCATAGGGATCCAAATCATAGGTTGACAAAGGTAGCAACTGGGTCTTCTAGTTTAGATGGAGAAACCACAGTGGCAGATGATTTGTTTAATCATGATGGAGGTTCTTCCAAAAGTACCTTCCTCACTAAGAGGGAGTGTTAGTTTTTGTAGCTCGATGGGTACTTCTATGTTGGGGGTGTCTAGAATCATAGAAGGAGCCAATGTGATTCCTAGACATAAATTGTAAAGGTGGATTTTTAACACCTCATGTAAATGGCGTTACATGGTCCATCATTATTAGAGGCCTTATGGTATCGGGTCCATCGTATTTGCATGAGTGTGGGAATATTAAAGAATCCTTAGAGTATGAGCTCATTATCATAGTTGCAAGAGACAGGTTTCCTCTTGTAGTGAGCAGTCTAGATCTAAGTTTGAGATTACAGTTTTTCCAAGGGAGAGTTACTTCTTTGTTGTCTATTGGATCTAGGGTGGATCTAGATTTTGTTTATCCAGTTTGTAGAGAGGATTGGGGGCATCTCTAGTGCGGTTTTGTCTTAGAAATCCATGGGTTGTGGCTAGAGGTATTTTCAAGGGGTTTTGGTGTAAATCTGGAGGGTTTATCCGAAGGACTACTATAATGTTGTTGTAAAAAAATCCCATGATAAGAAGAAGACAAAGATTTGTTGTTTTTTCCCAAATGATTGGGGTTTCCAAGGTAAATACTTGTGTATCTTATGTGGATGCTATTTATTTATGTTGTCCATTTATATGGTTGTTTAGACAATGTATTTTCAGTTTTAATATTCAATTTTGCAATACAGATATATGTTAAGTTGTAAATGAAGAAAACATTAAAAATTTTGTAAAACAAGGATTTAAACATAAAATTTCACAACTATCACTGCTTAGTCATTTATTGTTTACATCATAATATTTGAACTATACGAAGTGAACAAGCAACATTCGTAGTTGACAACACACATTCGAAGGGTAGTCTAATGACCTCCATTTCATTGACACGGTTTCTACAACATGTAATACGATTATGAAACAATACAATCATACACATTCGAAGGGTAGTCTAATGACCTCCATTTCATTGACACGGTTTCTACAACATGTAATACGATTATGAAACAATACAATCATACAATCATAATAGTGTATATAGCCAATTAACATTGTTAAATTTTCAGAATTTATGTGCATCCCAATAACATATATTATATCTATTAACAATAGTTTTTACTTACATTTACAATAGAAGTAGTTTTTCTCGATGCTTAATGCAATTTGTGTTAATATAATAAGATACTATAATATAAAATAGTATATTCTATATTATAATGTACTACTAAGGGTAGTAAATAATATATATAGTTATAATATTATATACCAATATGTTCTCTATATAAAGTTATTATATAATCTTAAATGGGACCATCTAATTTGTATATTATCTATAGTAATTTAGTTAATTAGGTAATTTCACCATAGTTTGTGGAATGATTATTTACCAAATAATCCATCTCTTAGATTATTGGCCTCGCGAGACAAAGTCTCATGAAGCTAAGAAGAGCTTCTTGCATGCTAACAAAAAGGATTGAATGTATATATATAAATAAAAGAGGAAAGGGCAAAATATGATTTTTCCATGACAATCCCTCTTGCCAACTCCTAAGCATTATGATTCCAATTAAGTGTACCTAGTACTAGTTGCACTTAAATCTCCCATTCATATCTATATAGTATAGATAGTTATAATAAAATAGGTTCTCATATATAAGAGCAAGGATCATTTTAATAAGTCATTATTAGTGTGGTATAATATAAGTTTATTTATATTATAACTTATTAGGGATGGTATATTTTGGCCTATAGGTGTAGTATGTATCTTAATGTAATGTCTTCATGTTGGATAATAACATCATAGAAGAAAACCCTCATCGTTTGAGAATCCCATGGTCTCTAGTGGAGAAATAAGTTATTAATTAATAATGATCATGTCGGCATATTAGTTTCCATAGTATTTTAATTTATCAAACTTTGTGCTAAAACTAGATGTTGAAATTATAGTATTTGCAATCAAATGGATTTTTGTATTAAGTGGATGTACTAGGAGGCTAAGATGGTGCATGAATACTTGTGGAACCAATAATTTGTTATCCTAAAAGGAACCCATTAGAAAATGAGAAAGATTGATAAAGGAAAAAAAAGATAAAAGCAACACAAAAGCGTGCACGAAGTAGGAAAGTGCATGAAAAGCATGTCAGTGATGTTGGGCCAAGAAAAGTGCACAAGGAAGAATCCGACGCGCAAGTGTAGGACGAAAAATGGGCACAAGAAGGAGGAAAAGAAGGTAAAGGAAGAAGCGCAAGCGCAAAGCAGGGGAAGCTGCGACAAGGAAAGGAAAATTCGAGTCAGTGGAAGAGGCAGGTAGAAGAGTTAAAGCGGAACAGGTGAAAGTCAAGGAAGACTGCAGAAGGACGAACCAACAGAAGAATAAAGGACAATTTTATGGCTAGTTATGACCAGTATAGACAGACTGAAAGACATTTCCGTGACTAGTTATGGCTGTGGTTAATGTAATGTAGGAATTTTGTAGCCAGTTTGGCCTGTCATCAATGTAATTGCAGATATTTTGTAGCTACTTGTGTCTGTAATAACTGAGATGTACTCAGTCGACCTTGCGTGGTCTTGTAAATACTATAAATAGGAGGAACCTGCTCTATATAAGGGTTAGCTTCAGTAAGTTTTGCTAGATTCATTAAGAGTTAAGAAGACTAGGAGTATTGTAGAAGATCAGAGAGGAGTCTGATAGTAGAAGGCTGTTGAGCCACGAATCTACAACTGAGTGCGCAGACCGTCAAGTAGAAGATTCGATCCAGAGTAGGTGTTGATCAATAGGAGTAGATAGGAGAATAAACCAGAGAGCATGAGAGAAATAAGAGATTGAGCTAGATAGATATATCTCAAGAACAATTTGCAAGTCGCAAACTACAAGGTGCTATACAGAATTTCTCATTCCAGATGAATAGCACCTTGGTGGTTTTTCCCATATGGGTTTCCACATTACTTCTTGTGTCGAATGAATGAATGTTGTTGAATATCGAAGGCTTATGTGAATGTTTGCTTATTTTGTATTGTTACAATTACTGTTGAATGTATGTCACAATATTACTGATTAGTAAATGAGTGAATGAAGGTTTATAGCATTATCGACATGTTATGTATGATTTCATGGTTAAACTACTAAGTTATAATATAAGTCACACACTGTTCATTATAAGTAAGGAATCAGTTGCGCCACACAGTTGCACCAGTTGTTAAGTGGTTGAAGGACAAGGTTGTGTCGTGCGTCGGTTGTGGCACACAATTGCACCTCTTTCGCATAGTATAAGACTCCATCCATCCATCTTCGTTGAGTGCCTTGGCTGCACGCCAAGGGACTATAATCCCTTACCAATTGCGGAAACATGGTTCTGGCAGTTACACATTAAGATATCTTGGGTGAGATTGTGCCTTCCTCGCAAGTGTTGCCGACTGAGCTTGCTCTGTCGGGCTGACGTATTTTGGTGTTTTGTTGGTATTATGTTGTTGTTGAACCTCAGGTCGAGAAAGAAGGGAAGATTATGCCAACAAATGGTTCCATCGCTGGGACCTGTAATCATTTGAGTCGAGGGAAATGTTGTGGCATCTGACAAAGAAGGAAATAGAGGATTGTTTGGAGTCTAAGACACTAGTATTTGAACAATAAGAGAGTGCAAGATCATGGTTGAGCGCAGAAGATTGGTTAGACCAGTACGTATAATCTAATATTCATGAGATCTTCTTTGCAAAATTTCCAGCTGTGCTGCACGAGTGGTTGTCAAGGTTGGAAACTTGGAACACAAACTTCCAGAGAAGAGAAATGGTTGAGTGGAGTGATCAATTGGTTCGCGAGGTAACTAGTGTAAGTAACCCCATCTGTAGAGTTGTTGATTTTTGGGTCGACAGTATTTTTCAAGGATATATTACTGAATTTGCAGTAGACAATATAACCTCATATAGTGAGGTTGAAAGAAATTTTTTCGAAGGACTTCGATGAAGATATTTGTTATCTATTAGCACATGGATCAAGATGCTAGTTTATGAGAGGGGAATCTTGCAGTTGAATGCTTGAGCCGCATATCCAAGGACAATGGATATGTCGTAGATGATCTATAGAGAAAATGTGAAATGGTGAGCTGAGATATTCCCAGAAAGTACAAAACCTGAACTAGAAGCTGGAGTCCTAAGAAGTGGAAGGAGATTCAGATCAAGGAAAAGAAGAAAGACAAAGGAAGGTCGACGAACTCCTAGTCCGTTCAAAGAAAGTGAGTACGAACTTCAGTCGCAGCTGGAGGAAGGGTGTTGTGATGAAGAGGAGGGCTATAGCCCAATTTTAGAAGGAGCAAAAGAATCCAAAGAATCTGAGGAGACACCTAGATCAGGACACAACTACATCACACCAGGACTATCACCATAGGTAAGGTGTAGAGCCTCATCTCCTGAAAGAGTTGTTAATACTTATAGTGCTAGTACTACGATTAGCGCACATGAGAGTACACCTCCATAAAATTATTCATCAGATAACCCCGACGCTAACTCAATGGTTGGGAACGATATTAGACTACCCACATTAAATGGGAATGGAACAGAGGACCCAGAGAAACCTTGGTTCCTCTGTGAAGCTGTGTGGATGGTTCGCCTAGTTCATAACATGGACCTAAAGAAAGCATAGATGATCACGATGCTGTGAGGTCATGCGCTGGATTAGTTTATGAAGTTCTATGTAGTACTACCAGGAACCCAACAGAAGGTCCTTGAAGAAATCCGACTCATGATGATCTGTGAGTTTAGAAAACCTAAATCTGAGTCGCGTTGTATCACCGAGATAAAGGATATAAAGCAATCCTTGGCAGAGTCCATATGGGACTTTGACCAATGGTTTAAAACATTGATGGCCAAAGTAAGTTTCTAGATGTCCAATGTGCAACATAAGGAATGGTTTATTGATGTGCTATTACCACACATCCGAGGCCCATCAATGCAACAAAAGATCGATCATAGAAAAAAGCACTAGAGTTAGAAATGAAGCTGGAAGTCTCACGAATCGATGATGGTGCCGCAGGAATGGTGCAGATTCAATCGCAGCTGGCTAATCTGACGATACACCTTTAGGATATCAAGAAGGGTAAGGAATCCCAAGAAGAATTATGGTGTACAAAATGTAGAACGAATGGACACACCAAGGATAATTATTTGACCTACATGAACTATATATCATTAGGTGCGCCAAACCCATTCAGTGCCCACAGACTACCCTGGTGCCGCATATGTCATACTAGAGGACATCACGACGAGGACTATCTATACTTGCAAAAGATTGTAAGTACCCCAACAAGCCTCTTCTGTAAATTTTGTAAGTCAGTACGCCATGAAGAGAAGGATTGTAGATCATACCAACTCTTAAAGGAAAAGACGGTTGACACCTACTTGATAAAGAATTATGGGCAGGATCAAGCTGAACCAGCATAAGCATCCTATCATCCTGCACATTTCCCACCCAATCAGTATCAGAACCTAGATTAGCCGCAATACCAATAGAATCAATACCCACCTCGGCAACCACACCCACATGGAAGGGGCGGTGAAAAATTCATAGGAAGAGGAGGAGGACTTGGCAGAGGAAGAGTCCAGGTTACATCCTATAACTGTGGACAACTGGGTCACTATGCTAGAGATTGCCAAGAGCCTGCAAAGACCTATTCATATTGTAAAGTGCAGGACCATAATGTGGAGAAATGTCCTCAATTGATTGCAAAATGGCAGGCTCAAACCATCACAGGTCCTAAGCCTATGCAGATTCCAAACCCAAATCCGAATCCTAAATTAAACGTTCAAATGATTGATGTTGAGCCAAGATATCCGAGCGTTGTTCTTGTAATATGAGGAGGTGTTGCGACCAAAGATGACCAAGATATACCACAAGAACAATCACAACTGCAACCGCAGGTACGATCCACGACTCAGAAGAAAGTACTATTCAATGTTAAAAAATAGAAGCAAGTCTTTTTGGACGTGTAACCAGAGTTCCTAGATCAAGAACAACCATATTCCTCAACTAAAGTCAGGGAGAATTCTAAACACTTACAACAACTATTCCAAAAACAGATCCCGAAAAAGGTTAGTAAGCTCAAATCATTTTTTTTAAGTTGCTTAGCGCTAAATCAAGATATAGATGATATCGCAGAACTATAAGCACTGATAGAAAAAACCCTAGAAGAGTCACAGCTCGAAAGGAGATTTAACCAGGTTAGAAAGAAATTCAAAACTGGGCGCGATTTAAGAATGACTGCGCAGATAGATGACTACGACATGAATTACATTATTTTATACCTAGGCTCAGAAGTCAATATTCCAACGCGACAAACTTGGGAAAGCATGGGCAAGTCGTGCTTGAACCGGTCTCCTGTCTAATTGAGGCTTACTAATCAGACAAAGGTCCTACCAATCGGTAGGTTGAGTCAAGTCCCTGTCGACATTGAGGGGTTGTGCACATTTGCATACTTCAAAATTATTAACATCGTCAACGACACAAACCCATATCCCGCGCTTCTGGGGATAGATTGGGACATAGATAATCAATTTATTATAAATTTCAAGAAAATGATACTTTCATTCGAGGATAATGAGATGAGGGTAGCATTTCCCATTGATCCATTGGAGGGACAGAGATATGTCGAGCTTGTCTACAATGAGGGATAGGGTGATTATCTTGACCATATCTACAATGAAACTGCCCTACAGGAAGATTACATCAGCCCAACAGTGGATGGAAATTTGAGCTGGAGGAGTGCTAGGTCATGCACATCCGACTCAGGAGAGCCCTTGGAGAATTGGAAAAACTGGTTGCATGAGGTATCTATGAGGAGGTGCACCAAAATTACAAGGTCTGTGCGATGGGTGGAGAATGAGTTACGCGAGCTTCCCACCTATGAGGTTTTACCTAACTTTGTGACCTTCCTAAATGAGTTTGAAGGACTTGTAACAGAGTCATAGCGCTTTTCCACGTTAGACCATGTACTAAAGACTACACCTGCTAGATGGTGGGGTACACACAAGCAATCCATATCAAAATGGCCACAATGAAGAAGGTTGTTGGAAGCCATATTTGGTGAATAAGTCACATTCGTGCGTCACAAGTATACAAGGTTGTCAAACCCTATCGAGCACATAAATTAGTGTCGCACCGCATTTACAGAATACCCGTGACAAGAATGGGTCCATCATTTCATTCACACATTGGAAATGACACCCAGGAGTTGGTATGCATCCATGGAATTGCGACAAGGAACCCAGGACTGGGAAGCGCTCGGTAAGAAATTTGTGCACACATTTGAATTCGATGATGAGCAACCTATAGTTGATGCTATCCTTCAAACAATAAAGGAAAATATATTTGCTGAAATCCCTGTCGAAGAGGCAAATTCCCACCAGTGCAGCACGACCATCCAACAATGAATGACTTTCTATAATCTAGCTGGAGACCCAGGCGATGACCTGACTAACATAGACATACTGAATTTATAGGGTACATGTGCAGTTGAAGGAAGAGGTATTTCTAGCGACCAGTTCCTCAAGCCACTAAAAATCAATAAAATAAACATTGGGTCACCAAAGAACCCAAAGTTCACCAATATAGGAGATTATTGGGATGAAGAGACAGTTGTGAAGATCACCGACTTGCTTCATGAGTATCAGGACCTATTCACTACCAAATTTTCATAGATGAAGGGAATAGTTTGAAACTTAGGGGAAATGAAAATACCCCTGAGACCAAATGCTAAACCCATTAAACAATGACCTTATAGGTTGAATCCAAGGTATAAAGAAAAGGTAAAAGTTGAATTGGATCACATGATCGACGTAGGAATCATTTAACCTATTGAGGAATCAGAGTGGATCATCCCTATAGTGATCCAGGATAAGAGAACCATAGGTGAAGTTAGGATCTTTTTCGACCCAAGGATACTGAACGATGCATGCCTGCATGATCCATTCCCAATGTCATTTATAGATGAGGTACTCGAAAGCGTCGGAGGGAAAGAGATGTATTCATTCACTGACGGCTTCTCTAGCTATCATCAAGTCAGAATCGCGAAGGAGGATCGCTACAAAATGACCTTCATCACAGAATGGGGATGCTACTAGTATATGGTAATGCCCTTTGGAATCAAGAATGCACCTTCTATTTTTTCTAGAATAGTAGTTTCAACTTTTAAAGATTTCATTCATGAATTTCTTGAAGTCTACTTTGATGATTGGACTATGTTTGGTCTAGTAAGAGACCATATTGAGAGTCTCTGCATGATGCTGGGCCGATGTCGCCAGTATCAGATCGCGCTTAATTCCAAGAAATGTATTTTTCTATGCACCATTTGGTGTGTTGTTGGGTCATGTTGTATGTCATGATGGAATTTTGGTCGACCCAACAAAAGTTGTGATTATCCTTGACTTACCACCACCCACATCGGTCACACAACTCAGATTAGTATTAAGACACATAGGCTATTACGAAAAATTCATCAGAGGATATGCAGAGATAACTGTAGCTATGGAGAAACTGTTGAAGAAAGATGCAAAGTTTCAGTGGATGGAACCTTGTCAAGAAAGCTTGGATAAGTTAAAAAACAAGATGGTCACTGCGCCAATACTTGTGTTTTCAGACTGGAAGGAGGAGTTCCATGTTCATGCCGACACGTCATCTATCACGCTCGACATAGTCTTGATGCAACCAGGTGATGGTGCGCTTGACCATCCTATTTCTTTTGATAGAAGGAAACTACTGACGTGAAAAAAGAATCACACAATGACATAAAGAGAAGGACTTTCCATGGTATATGCACTACAGAAGTTCCGACATTACTTGTTAGGTGGACATTTCAAAATGTGCATTGATTATTCAATATTAAAATACCTAGTCAACAAGCCATTGTTGGGAGAGAAGATATGTTGATGTCTCCTCCTGTTTCAAGAATTTGACTTTGAGGTCATAGTTAAACCTGGTCAATTGAATGTCGGGCCAGGCCACCTATCAAAGATAGAGAGTGGTGAAGAACCAACCAGTCTGGAGGATAACTTTCCCGATGCACAACTATTTGTGATCCACATGATGGATGATAATAATAAGGATTTTAATGCTATCATCCACTTCATGAGCACAGGCTATGTGCCTTAAGGATTCTCGACTATCCAGAAGAAACATTTGGTTGTCAAAGTTGTTGATTAGACGTTGATTGCTGGACACTTATACAAGCCGGGCGCAGATGAAATATTGCGACGATGTGTTCTTTACTATGAGCAATAGTGGGTAATGAGTGAATCCCATGCTAGTGTCTCAGGAGGACACTATGTTGGAAAGGAAACCGTGCACAATATACTATAAGAAGTACTATGGTGTCCAACCATACATATGGATATTAAGAGCTTCTATCAGTGCTACGATATCATCCAAAGCATCGAGAAACTGTCGCGTCATGATGAAATGTCGCTTGCACTGCAGATAACAATGCAAGCATTCAAGAAGTGGGCTGTTGATTTCGTCGAACCGATCAGTCTACCAGGGAAGAGGACTAGCGCGTGCTACATTATCACTACGATAAACTACTTAACCAGATGAGTTGAAGCTGTTCCTGTTAAAGATTGCACTACTGTGACTGCGAGGAAGTTTTTATTTGAAAATTTGGTGACCATATTTGGCTGTCCAAAAATCCTACTCAGCGACCAAGGTATGCATTTTGTTAACAAAATGATTGTTGAGATTATTGCAGAGTTCCAGATACAGCATAAGAAGACCACACCCTATCATCCTAAGGTGAATGGAATGGTTGAAGCCTTCAACAAGATTCTGGAGAACGCATTAACCAAAGTATGTAATGCGCATCGAGATGACTGGGAATAGAAAGTATCAGTTGTGCTATGGGCATATCACACAGCTTGTAAGCGATTGACAGGGCACACCCCATTTAGATTGGTGTATGGCTAGAAAGTTGTTGTGCTAATGGAGTACATTGTGCTGAGCCTATGGATTGCTTCGTTGACGACAATGATCGACAAAGATTTTGTTGAGAAAAGGTTGTTACAACTCGTTCAGATGGAAGAAGAACGCTTTGTCACAGGATTCCACCAAAACATAGAGAAAAAAAGGCAGCAAGCATGGCATGATCTCAATATTTGGATTAAGCCATTCAAATTCGAAGGACTTGTGCTGCTGGATGACATCAAATTTTTCAAACATCCAGGACAATTAAAGATGCATTGGCTTGGGCCATATTTGATCGTGCACATCACTAACATGGGTGTAGTAAAACTGCAGAAACTAGATGGGACATACATCGCATGTATGATAAATGGAAATCACTTGAAACCTTACTATGATGGCCACGACATACCTAGATAAGGTCACATCATGCAAAAAAAAGGGGGGGAGAGAAGGGAGAAAGGAAACTGTTATGTTGCACATATGCAACAGAAGCAGGAAAAGCGCAGTAAAAAGCGGGAACAACAGGATAAACGACATTAAAGTGTGAATATACGACAAAGATTGAGGCATTTATGACAGCTAAGTGTCATTACTTCAACGAGTCCGAGGAAAATGACCGCATGCTTTTTGGTCCCATTAGTCGTTTCTACCATAACTACCCTGACAGGTACAACTCAAAACTTGAGTAGGCGAATTGATGAGAAATGTCTTAAACGAGAAGCCCATGTGATTGCCAAGAACTCGATCTCCCATCAAAATGACAACTACAGGATGTGTGGTTGCCTATAAATATAATCTTCATCATCAAGTTTCAGTTTACTTGGACCCAGTGAAGAAGAGAGAACTAAAGCTGATATTTAACAGAGACGGAGCATGTATTTGAGTGAGCCGAAACACATGGTCCTAGATATTTCCAATGCTAGTGAGTTATCATAAGTAACTATCGCCATGCCGTGTCTGATCAAAGAATAAATTGCATTTCTAGAAGTACGACAACCAAAAAAAGAACTAGAGACAATGATGCAAAGAAATTCGTAGACCGCTCCTGTAGCTGGTTCGGCTCGTGTTCCAACCTTTGGATCGTTCTCTATGTCAAACCCTATTCAGAATCCAACCGTTGCAGGTCCACAACTCATCGTGCCACTGAGAGAGGCCCTAGAATAGTCCAGGCCAAAGATATCAAAGAAGCACAAGGCTAAGACCGTTGTGGATATGCCTAAGGACATGTCGGAGGAGGATGCACTAGACTCACCACCACGTAGAGACATTGGTACCACTATGGAAGAGCATAACTTTCCACATTATGTCTGGTCAAGGAAAGTCGACGCATAAGAGGTGAGGCTCCCGAAAAAAGTGTTCACCTCCTTAGTGACACCCCAGATCCCCAATGGTGTACCCCTATTGATGGATATACTACCGAAGATGGCTAAGTTGTAGTTTGAGGATGTTGAAACCTGCAAGAAAGTGGGATTGAAAAGGAAAAAATATATGGTTACACTTGTATCCACACAGCCTGAGCCCCAGCTCTTAGTACCAATGGAGTGGGCCAACGGTGTCGACAATGTGGGCTTGCTAAATCTGCTGCTCATGCCCCACTTTGGGCAAAGCATGCAAGTAACTACATATGTGAAATATCTCCTTGTCTATTTTCATAGAGGATTTTTATGGCTCAATCAACCCTACCTTGTCGACATCGAGCTCATCTCTTCAATAACAAGCCTGCTGAAGTTCAGAGATGACCCTGCTGGATACCTGCGCCCAAACAGAGATACATCCAAAATGAAGCAAAATTATAAAATTTAGCGCACAGGTAGGGGATTCCCCATTTACCCTATAGAGGAAAATATGGTGAGGTTCATAGCAAAAATCTTATCTTGCAAGCTATTGCGTAAGATGAGGCCCACTGAGTGCACCTTCGGGGTGATAGAAATCACAGAGCAGTGCGCATCGGGCGTAATATTCAACTAGTCGCAGTTCCCGTTGAATGAGCTCATAGAGGATGCAAATAAAGAATAGGAAGACCCTAAGGCTAAGTTCCACTACTCTTGGCTTCTCATTTTTCTTTCCTTTGTTATGTGGTCCAACCCACTGGAGTACCAACCAATGGATGTCCCAGTGCTTTGCCTTGGCACAAAGTATCAAAACCTATGGGAGGACAAGATTCGCCAGACTGATAATAACATTGAGTTCTTTCTGCACGGTGAGGCACTGCGCGATGTAGTAAGGCAGTCACATAGAGTAAGGGCCATAACAATGCAAAAATACAAGGCATTCTTAAACTTCCAAGCCGGTGTCCACAATGTTATCTTAGAGCCACGGTAGGACCCGACCAAGCAAGCAGACCAGGTAGGGTTTATGATCACTGACGCCAATGTGGACATGGTCATCTAGGATAGGCCAACACAATGGTGTGACACAGTCGAGGAGAAGGTGGACCAAGGAGGCAACCAGGGAGGAGAGGGCCAAGGAAACATCTAAGGGAATGATCAGGGTCATGACCAAGATGATGGGAAAGACAATGACGAAGGTGACGGGAAAGGAAATCAATTGGCGAGCTTCGACGATGACGATAGTGCGTGAAGAAAAGATGATAATGATGATGATAATGACGATGACTCTGACAAAAAACCTACTAATGAGGATGTGAAGAATGCCTTGTTGAAATATTGTAACTTCGAAGAATATTCTATATGTATTTTTTGTGGTCCTCGATGTTCCTATCGGGAGAATCACTTGTATTTCCTTATACCCATATGTTTCTAATCAGGAGAACTAATAAGAGTCATGAGGAAGTCCCCTCCATTGTAAGTCAGGTCATTAGTACCCCAGTTGTGGTTACTCGAGGCTACAAGATTAAATTAGGATTACTCGATCCTACATAATTGAGTCTAATATTAAGTGAACGGAAGAATATAAATAGAGGTGTGGGGTTCCTCATTTGACACACACACTCACTTGTGTAACACATGAGAGAGAGAGAGAGACAGATTTGTAGTTGGAGAAGAAGGAGGATTAGTCTTTTGGGTTATACCTTTTACCTTTTTTGGGCATCTATATTGAGGAATCTTTTGCTGGGTTTTTCCCTTTAGGGTTTTCCCAAGATCAATCTTTGTGTTCTTTTTTATGGTTGTGCATGTCTATCTTTCAGTGATCTTTGGGCTTATGGTTATGATGCTAAATGTTTTAATATCTGATATAACCATAAAAAATTCAACATGGTATCAGGGCCACCCTGAAAGAAGTCATTGTGTAGCCGAAATAGTGCTACAACTACAACTATTGAAGATTAGGGTTTCATGCTTAAAAACCCTAAAATACTAAAACAAGTAGTTTTGGTAGATTCACTATATCTCAATATTGAAGAATGCTTAGGAGCCAAAAATTTCATAGGCCAAATATAAATTCTTGATGTACACTTTGTAAAAGTTTCAGCCTCAGATTCACTATATTTTAGGAGATATAATTCCTCCAAGTTAGGGTTCCAACCTATCTCAAGATTCATCCTTAAACATGTGACCTAGGGAGAATTTCTATATCTCGGGATAGGAAGATCCAAATGAAATTTATAAAGATGTTCCAGAAAGGGAACGAATGGAAATTTTTGTGGTAACAATTTCAGACCCTGAAGATGAAACAATGACATGTGGAAGTCCGTATAAGTTCGATATTATGAATAGTCCTCAAATGAGTCACCTTGGGAAAACATGCATAAGTCCCAGTTGGTAAAACAAATTCTTCTCTAACTTACATTGTTGGAAAGAGGACATACGAGGCTACCTAATTACGAAATTTCAGACACAAGGGAGCAGTAATTTAGGAGATACTACAGAAGCAATATCAGGCATTCTACAGAAGAAACTAAAAAAAACTAGGGCATCAGATATTTTGCAATTCTGATCACAGTTTTGGGAAAATGAATATGCTGCTCAGCTCGCCTTCAGGAGACACATATTTCTATCCAATCAGATATGAAAGATTCCAAGTTTTGAAAATTATTTTTTCTTTGACAAACCCTATTTCATCCAGATCTGGAACCAGGACGAACATCTGAAACTGGTAAGATATAATCTTTTGCCATTTACATTTGTGGTTCTCATTACAAAAATGACCTAGAACCCCAGCCTGATGACAAGCTTGGTGAAGCTGGAAAATTCTAAGAATGGAAGCATAGGATTTTACTAGTTCTTGAAGAAAATGAATTAGACACCCACATATGTGGAGAGGTTCCAGTTCCAAAGGGAAATGAGGCTAAAGCCTTACACAAGAAGAAACTCAACTCATAATAAGAGAAGAGAAGATGGGAGCAACTGAAGATCAAGCGCTCAAGATTCAAAGAAGATACCTCAAGCGATGAGGAATATGAAGAACTCAATTCCTGAAGAACCTCTTATCCATCTTAGCATTTGGATAAGAAATGATGATGTCATGAATAAAGAAGATGATGAAGTAGAAGGATCAAGAAGGAGTCTACCCATGAAACAAATAAAATATAAGTATTCAATTGGCATTTCATGATATTGTTTTATTTTCAGTTGATGTGTTATGCATGATAGAATGTTTGCATTAATGAAAGTATACTACTAATATGCATGTGATGGGTAAGTAGCTCATGGTGCTATACAACTCTCCATTGCTACTTATTTATACTGAAACCTCTTTGCTGACATATTGGATTAGTGCACAATCTCAATGATGTCATGGTAGAGATGGAAGGAATCTAGAAAGTTTTCATGAGGTATGGATGAATGTTGTATTCGCTAAATGTTTGCATGATGTATAAGAATTTGTCATTATGCATATGCTCTATGAAATGGTTCTAACCATGCAACTGGTGCATTTGACTTGTAGGAAAGGTCTTGTACAACCACCTACAAGAAAAGAAGGATAGGACTTGTTCCGAAGAACAAGTGATTACAGTTCAAGATTCACTCCAATAAACATGAATCTAAAGCTCCCAAGGTCATAGACACTGTGACGGAAGAAATAGCTTCAGAGAGCGGTAGATCCACCTCGAAAGATGAAGACATTGGGTACGAGAGATAACTCAAGATGAAGAAATGTATGGTGAGACTTCCAAGAGGCCTCGGACACACTCTAGTTGTGTAACACAGTTGGGTGACATCATTGATGCTAACCTTTTCGGCTATGAAAGAAGATATGATCAAAGAGTAATAGTTGATCATGAGGAATGATGTCTACGATATGGTTCCTAGACTCAAAGGGAAGTTCATAGTGTCTTCCATATGGATTTACAAGAACAAGTGTACAAAGAAAGGTTCATGGTTTTCCTCAGAAATAATAGAATATGGCATGACATACTCTATTAACTAGGCACACTTCTCCAGTAGAGGTATATATCAAGCAGAGAACCACCTGTATAGAATATGCTCAGAAGGCACCCATAGAAAATCACATCGAGGAGCTTGATAGATCACCTAGAGTGATGAATATTTTAACCTTTGCTACAAGGTTGAATATGGAAACATACAGAAGACAACAAGCTCACTGATGGGTGCATGAGGAAATTTTCGACAAAGTTCAAGATAAATGGATCTTGGTAAACTGAGATATTTACATAGTAGCAGAGAATGCTACCTGTCACTCCAGTACATAATGAAGAGGGAAGATGACGCTCTACTTCATGGGGAGTGACTACAGAAGATCTATGAGTTCGACATAGTATGACATGATGGACAACTTCCTGATGGATCGAGACTTTACCAAGAGTAAAGTGGGTTCCAACATTCAAGGTTGAATCCGAAAGACTAGGATATGCCAATGACCTAACAAGATGATGGAAGAATACCAGAATGATATTTTGGGATATAGTAACCAAACCAGAAAGCAAGAGCATGGTATCTTCCAAGTAGACTTGCAAGACAAAACATGTTGCTGATGGAAGGAAATATTTTTGGCTAGAGGATTCTCTCAAAGAGAGGGAATTGATTATGAAGAGACACTTGCTCCAGGAAGCAAGGTACACTTCCATCAGAACTATCATGGAACCTGCTTCCATGATGAAGTGGGATCTACACCAGATGGATGTAAAGACAACCTTCCTGAATGGTATGATTGAGGAAGAGGTTTACATCTAACAACCACAAGGATTTGAAGTTGAAGATGGACGGACTCACCTATGCAAGTTGAAGAAGGCCCTGTATAGCCTGAAGCAAGCTCCTAGAGCTTGGTATGGAAGGAGGAGAGATAGTTTCTTGATGAGCTTGGACTTTACCAAAATTAAAGTCGATCCTAACCTTTACTTCAAGGTTATAGAAGATGAACCTATCATACTATTACTATATATGAATGATCTATTTCTGACAGCGAATGAGAAACATATCACATATTGCAAGAAGAAGCTAGCTGAAGAATTCGAAGATAAAAATATATTGGATTGGTCCTTTATTTCCTCAGTCTGAAAGTATGGCAAAACTTAGAAGGAACCTTTCTCAATCAGGAAAAGTATGCAGTGGAAATTTTAAAAAGATTTGATATATTGGAATGTAAATCCATGGACACACCCATGGATTCCAACCAGAAGTTGTTAGTCGATGACAGATCAAAGTTAGTGGATGTGACTCAATACAGACATATTATTGGGTCGTTGTTGTATCTAACAAATACCAGACCAGAAATATGTTTTGCTATGAACACCTTGAGTCAATATCTAGTTCAACCTAGACGTGTTCACCTGATAGCTACAAAACATGGATGAGATATCTGAAAGGGACTATAGACTTTGGTCTATACTATGATGGAAACCATGAGTACATATTGTATGGATATACGGATGCAGATTGGGCTAGAAGTGTCTCATACAGGAAAATCACATCAGGTGGATGCTTTTGTTTGGGGTCTGCTATGATTTCATGGTTTAGCAGGAAACAATCTAGTATTGCTCTTAGCACGGCTGAAGCAGAATACATAGTAGTTTGCTCTGCTAGTTGTGAAGCCATATGGCTTCAGAAGCTGAGGTCAGGTCTCTTTGACTTGGAGATGGATACTACAGTGATTCTATGTGATAACCAAAGTTGTATAAAGATGATAGAGAACCCTGTGTTCCATCGAAGCACATAGAAATCCAGTATTTCTACATACGAGATAAGATGCAGATGATGATGTTTCAGTATTCCCATAATGAAGATGTAGATGATGTTTCCGTATTTACATACTATATATGCAGATGATAGTGATTCAGTATAGAGATGATGATGCTTTCAGTATTTCTATACTGAAGATATAGATGATGCTTTCGTATTCACATACTGGAGATACAGATGATGATAGTTTAGTATTCACATATTGGAGATACAGATGATGATAGTTCAGTATTCACATACTAGAGATGTAGATGATGGTTGTACAGATGATGATGTTACAAGATGATAATTCAAAACTGATGTGTTGACAAAGCCTCTATCTCGGGTAAAGTTTGAACACTTTCGTGACAAGCTTGGTGTTGTTCGGAAAGACCTTCCTCGAAAGGGGGAGCAATGATTTTGCACTGGGATTGTATCATCCCTGGACATTTGTCCTAAAGTGATTCAGTGACTTCGGTCCTCAAGAATGAAGAGGTATTGTATCATCCCTAGACATTTGTCCAAAAATGATTCGGTGACTTCGTTCCTCGAGAATGAAGAGGGATTGTATCATCCCAGGACATTTTTATAGAAATGATCCGGTGACTTCGGTCCTCGAGAATGTGGTGGGATTACATCATCCTTGAACTTCTGTTCAAAATGTATACAGAGGCTTCGGTCCCTGTGAATGTGGTGGGATTGCATCATCCCTGAACTTCTGTTGAAAATGTATTTGGAGGCTTTGGTCCTCGTGAATGTGGTGGGATTGCATTATCCCCGAACTTCTTTTCAAAATGTATCCGGAGGCTTCGGTCCCTGTGAATGTGGTGGGATTGCATCATCCCTGAACTTCTGTTCAAAATGTATCTGGAGGCTTTGGTCCCCGTGAGTGTGGTGGGATTGCATCATCCCTGAACTTCTGTTCAAAATGTATCCAGAGGCTTCAGTCCCTATGAATGTGTGGGATTGCATCATCTTTGAAATTCTGTTCAAAATGTATCTGGAGGTTTCAGTCCCTGTGAATATGGTGGGATTGCATCATCCTTGAAATTTTGTTCAAAATGTATCTAGAGATTTCGGTCCCCATGAATGTGGTAGGATTGCATCATCCTTGGACATAGTCCTAAAGTGATAGGGAGTGATTATCCCATAATTGTATATGGTGGCTTCAGCTGTTGAGAGTGTGGTAGGATTGTATCATCCCTAGACTCTAAGTCCAAAAGTGATCCGAAGACTTTCATCTTCGTGTTGTGGATTGCAGGTTGTTGATGACGATGATGATGTTACTGATCGAAAGATCAGAGTGTGATGATGATGATGTACTGATCACAAGATCAGAGTATGATGATGATGATGATGATGATCAAAAGTTTAGCTTATGATGATGATGATGATGCTGATCGAAAGATCAAAGTGCTGCTGATGATGATGTTGCTGATCAAAAGATCAAAGTGCTGCTGATGATGATGCTGCTGATCGAAAGGTCGAAGTGTTGCTGATTGAAAGGTCAAAGTGCTGATGATGATGTTGCTGATCGAAAGGTCAAATTGCTACTAATGATGTTGCTGATTGAAAAATCAAAGTACTGATGATGTTGTTGTCGATCGAGTGGTCAAAGTGTTGATGCTGTTGAAGATTGAAGATGAAGACTATATGACGTTGAAAATCTTCCAATGATTTATAGATGTGTCACCCTAATGATGTTGATGATGTCATCTTTCTCCTACTGTTGTTGTTGTTGATGTTGTTGTAGAATACTCTTCTCGTTAAGGGGGAGTGTTGAAATATTGTAACTTCGAAGAATATTCTATATGTATTTTTTGTGGTCCTCGATGTTCCTACCGGGAGAATCACTTGTATTTCTTTATACCCCAATGTTTCTAATTGGGAGAAGTAATAAGAGTCAAGAGGAATTCCCCTCCGTTGTAAGTCGGGTCATTAGTACCCTAGTTGTTGTTACTCGAGCCTACAAGATTAAATTAGGATTACTCGACCCTACATAACTAGGTCTAATATTAAGTGAACGAAAGAATATAAATAGAGGTGTGGGGATCCTCATTTGACACACACACACACACTTGTGTAGAACATGAGAGAGAGAGAGAGAGAGAGAGAGAGAGCTTTAGCTGGAGAAGAAGGAGGATTAGTCTTTTGGGCTTTACCTTTTACCTTTTGGGGGCATCTATATTGATGAAGCTTTTTCTAGGTTTTTCCCAGGATAAATCTTTGTGTTCTTTTTGTATGGTTTTTCTTGTCTATATTTCAGTGATCTTTTGGATTATGGTTATGTTGTTATGATGCTAAATGTTTTAAGATCTGATATAACCATTAAAAATTCAATAGGCTTGGGAAGAGGTGCATAACACAGAGTAGCATCAGCCACAACGTAAGAAGTGAAAAGCGAACAAATTGACTAACACGGTTAACTTAGGTGAGGAGGACATAAGCTTGTTGTCTGATGCCATTGTAGAAGTTTCCAAGTACAGCTTGAAAGGTATAAGTAAGAAGTAGTTGTGCCTGACCGGTGAACTAGCTGAAAATATCAATTAGCTGACAGAGGCCATCAACAAAGTCAAATCCAATGTCGAAGTTGAAAGTTATGGAATGGATCCCAGTATCCCATTAGTAACACCAGAGCTGGTGCCGCTGATAAAAGTAGAATCCAGGCACGAGTAACGGAGATGGGGATGCATGAGTTTGATATTGTTGTCCATGGGTTTGAGATGTTGAATATAGACTTCTCTAAACTCACGCTAGATGAAGTCTATGCTGTACAACAGGCGATCACGACAGAGATATGCATTTGGGAGAATGTTGTGGCGTATCAGGAAACCAAGCAGAAAAGGAAGGCGAAAAAATGCAAGACCCTCCGTAGAGAAAAAGAACAAGAAATTAAGAACAAAGAACAGAGCCAGCTTGCACTTGCTGAAACCATCAAGGAAGAAGTCACAGAGTTTCCTTTAGAAGAAGGCCAAGAAGATGCAGAAACGGCTGCAAAGGTAGCATGCCTATGCTTGATTGTTAGAAACCTGAGGAGACAGGTCGATGAGCTACAAGCGAGGCATACACCAAGCACACCTAGTGAGGTGCTTGAAGAGCGCAACCAAGCAGTGTTTGATGGTGTTGGGAGAATAAGACAAGGAGAAAAACTATGCACATAGACAGTCGAAGCCGTTTCCGCGATGTGGGAAGCACTTCTGGAGGATGAAACTATGGAGAAGATAAAGGAAGATGCGTGGAAGGATGATGAGAAAATCACCACGGTAATGTAGAGATGAAAAAGCTATTGCTTAAGGGGAAGGTTACAAACATTGCCGAAGTAAAACAGCTCCTGCAGGAAGTGCAAGCTATCCATGACCAAGAGTGAACTAGGAATAATGAAGTAGCAGCACAAGTTATAGGGCTTATTTAGCTTGTACAATAGAAGCTTCAACACATCATGTAGTCATTAGAAGCAAGACCATCGAAACATATCAGTTCCGACCGTGTGGAATAGTTGGCTAAGAAAGATAAGGAGGTCAGCGCAAATGTTGCTTGGGTGCAACAAATTTTGAAGGAATTTTAGGACAAAGTTGGTCTTGTGGCGCAACCTGAGCTAGAAGCTCGAATTTTGTGAGCACTTAATTTTTGCTGAAATTTTGCTTAGGGCTCGGAACGAGCCACATGTGAGTGTTGGGGGCTTATTGGGCTAGGAAAAGTGCATAAGTAAGAATCTGATGCACAAGCACAGGAGGAAAAATGGGCCTGCAATGGAGGAAAAGCAGGTAAAGGAAGAAGCGCAAGAGTAGAGGAAGCCGCAACGAGGATCGTTGCGACAAGGAAAGGAAGATCCGAGTCGGTGGAAGAGGTAGGTAGAAGAGTTAAAGTGGAACATGTGAAATTCAAGGAAGACTGCAGAAGGACGAACTAAAAGAATACTAAATGACAGTTTTGCGGCTAGTTATGACTAGTATAGACAGACTGAAAGATGTTTCCATAGCTAGTTATGGCTGTGATTAATGTAATGCAGGACTTTTGCAGCCAGTTTGTCCTATCATCAATGTAATCGCAGATATTTTGTAGCTATTTGTGTCTGTAATAACTGAGCTGTACTAAGTTGACCCTGCATGGTCTTGTAAATACTATAAATAGGAGGAACCCGCTCTGTATAAGGGTTAGATTTAGTAAGTTTTTCTATATTCGTTAAGATTTAAGAAGAGTAGGATTATTGTAGAATATCAGAGAGGAGTTTTATAGTAGAATTCTGTTGAGCTGCAGATCTACAACTAAGTGGACAGATTGTCAAGTAGAAGAGTCGATCCAGGCTGTGTGCGGATCAGTAGGAGTATATAGGAGAATAAACCAGAGAGCATGAGAGCAAGAAGAGATTGAGCTAGATATATATATATTTCAAGAACAGTATGCAAGTCACAGACTGTAAGGTGCTATACAAAATTTCTCATGCCAAATGAAGAGCACCTTGGTTGTTTTTCCCAGATGGGTTTCCACGTTACTTCCTGTGTCAAATGAATGAATGTTGTTGAATTTTGAAGGCTTGTGTGAATGTTTGCTTAATTTGTGTTGTTACAATTATTGTTGAATGTATTTCGCAATATTACTGATCAGTAAATGAATGAAGGAAGGTTTAAAACATTGTTGACATGTTATGTATGATTTCATGGTTAAAATGCTAAGTTATAATATAAATCGCACACATTTAATTATAAGTAAGGAATCAACTGCGCCACATAGTTGCTCCAGTTGTTAAGTGGTTTAAGGACAAGGTTGTGTTGCACGTCGGTTATGGCACATAGTTGCACCTCTGTCGCATAGTAGAAGACTCTATTCCTCCATCTCTATCGATCTCCTTGGTTGTGCGCCAAGGGACTATAATACCTCACCAACTGCCAAAACATGGTTATGCCAATTACACATTAAGATATCTCGGGTGAGAATGTGCATGCCTCGTGGGTGTTGCCGACTAATCATGCTTTGTTGGGCCGATGTCTTTTGGTGTCTTATTGGTATTATGTTATTGTTGAACCTCAGGTTGAGATAGAAGGGAATATTAGGCCAACCAGTTCAATACATATACGGTAATATTTACAACTTGAAAAAAAGTAGAAATTAAAATCTAAGCGAGGAGTGATCTTGAGAAATTATCTGCAGCCTAAATCTATAATTGCAAAAACGAATGTAAAACATAAATACATAGAGATATAATGCAACAACAAGCTAGAACACAACACAAATGCAAAGATAAATCAAAATGGAAATTTCACAAATCTAGAACAAAAATATGAAATGTTGAAGATGGATTTGAATCCCAACTAGCTAAAGAACACAGTAGAATGCTGGAAAGTTAACCTATACCCTAGCTAACTACTTCTGCATAAACAAACTACTTAAAATTATGGAAATAAACTATAATTCTGTCAGAATGTGAACAGAGTGCTGAAAGACAGTTTGTGCAAAAGCGTGAATAGAAGGATGAGAAATAAACTAAACAAAATGCGAATGTCCAGCCAAATGGATTTTGAAGATACAAATTGCATAAAAACACATGAAAATTATAGTTTATAAACAACAAAACGTTATCTACATGAAAACGAAATACATAGACATAAAAATGAAAAGAAACTAGCGAATATGCACAAATGGAACCTTTGGTTGTTTAGGGGCCCTTCTCAGCAATCAACGATTGTGTCTAAATCAGATCAATCACCAACCATCAAGAAAAAACCAAAATTACACAAATAGCTAAACAAAGCTTTTATTAAAAATCAGAATCAAAGTTTTACAAAAAAAACTTTTTTTATTCATGACCCTGGGCATGCTTATATAATAGTTTACAAAGGGCGAGCAAGTCAACCTTTTCAGTGGTCGACTGCTCTAAAAATAGAAAGCGTTAAATGATGGGGAAACGACTACATAATAGTTTATGACAGTGCACATGTCGTCTTCCTAATTATGTGCGTGGTGGTTTCTTTCACGTGAGAAGCTGGTGTGTTGGCAAGATAAATGAGTGGGAGCATGGATCTTCTTGAAAAAGAGCTCACGGACCATATGGTCCAAGTTTCCAATAGAATCCACATCACGGTTCTTGTCTTTAATGCCCAGGAATATGCCAACAAATGATCTCTGGGGTGCGAACAATAATATGCATGAATGCCTGGATGACCTGTAAGTGTAATGAATTCAAAACCTTGATTCCTCGATGAATTGGTTCTAGGTTGCTGCATGATTTAATTGTTGGGTTCTAGGTTTAAATTCTGGTTGAGTTCTATTTGCTTTATCACATGATTATCTCAATCTTCCTCTTCTCCATCGTCAATATGCGTGCGATCCGATTCTTTGTGATGTGCGAGTTCATTATTCACGTCTTGTATATATTGAGTTCACTGCATGCACATAAAAAAAATTCCTTAGTCATACCAAAACAATGTAATGGAAATCAATCTGTTATAATATGAAGTGATAATAAATCCAAGTTTCACATTATAGTCACTTAAAGGACTTTTGAATAATCCGATTTCATTATATCCCTTTCATGGTTTTAATGTAGCATATGGATTTTAAAAGTCACGTAATAGTTTTTTTCATGCCATTGTAAATTTAAATTCTTTCTTTTGAGGTGGCATTTTAAGTATAACATTATTATAATATTATTCTAATATTAAGTATAACATTATAAACACTTTATAACATTTTATTTATAAGTGTTTCTTTTTAAATCTAAACAAATTCTAAATAGGATTAGTATATGCTATTTTAAATCTGATAATAATATTTTTTTAATGTTTAATATTTTTCATTTGTTTAAATTTATAATAGTGTTTAAAAATTACTGTGTTTAAAAATTTATAATAGTGTTTAATATTTTTCATTTTGTTCAAATTAATTTTCATGTGCAGGTATTACAAAGTCAACAAGAGAGAGCTAGAAGACAAAGGTAAGCCAAATTAGAAAACCAAAAATAAAACTTGTCATCAGACCCAGTGTGAAACTTAGGACCGGAAGAAGTACCGAATAGAGTATCAGAATGAGGGCCATTTGATCTTAATCCAAAGTGTGGGAATGCATCTCCGAGTGTGAGAATCAATTTATCACCAATAAAATGATATATAATGCATTAAAAGTAATAAATCATGGTATTCAATTTCATTGCTTTTAAATAATAGATTGAAGATAAAAGATAAGCTTTTGAGAGTGAATTTAATGATATAGGTTTAAATGTGATGACATAATAGTGAAATATAGTGAAAGAAATAGACAATTTAGGGGCCCAACATCCTCCCAGACCGAAGATATGACACGTCCTCATGCCATGAATGAATTGGAAGTGGTCTTTCAATCTTTCAAAAACTCTGTTTGATCATCAATAATTTGTAGGCAATCTTTAGCAAGACTAAGCCAACTTTATTATTGCATGAAAACTAGAACTTAGAAAAAAAATGTTATGTTATGAGATGACCAAAACGGCTTCATATTATTTACATTTCTGTCAACTAGTAATAATTCATGCTTATGAAGACCATATAAATTGAAACTCTCTCTCCTCCTAGACTGAAGATATGGCACGTCCTCGTGCCATGAATGAATTAAGACTGGGTTAAAATAGAAAACATGAGAGTATAGATAGTCTGTAAATCCTATAGGAAACCAGTCATCCTTGCTACTTCTCAAAGTTTTATTGTCATTCAAGTAATTATGGACAGAGTTTGCATTTCGAGTTCATTAGACTCCTAAGTTTATGGGTCCCACTTCTAGGATATTGATATCTGAGGTATAGTATGAATTAGACAATAGGGTCTTAAGTTCAACTTACAAACATTCTTAAATGGAAGATTGATGGAGTTCATTTTCTTTAGATCAACCATACATACCTTCCTCTAGTAGACCCACAATAACCTTTATTATCACAGAGTCATTTTCATATATTTTTCTCTCTCTCTTTTTTCTTCTTCTTTTGAAACAAGATGTCCTCCCCAGGAAGATTCCCCTCTTTCAGTCGGGCCTATTCAGTACCCCTTCGGGTTTACCCAGTCATACCACAGGCCGGTACCTGCATTCAGTAATCCTGTTAAGTACTCTCGTGGGTCAACCTCTTAAACCCCTTTTCTACCAGAGGCTCTTGTCCCAATGTTTCCACTCCCTATAGATATTTGTCAAATAATTTTGCCTATGAAGGAGTGGTGGGGAGGTAGCTCTAAAAACCATGCTACAGGGTGGGATGGTATATGGGTTGGAAAGCAGCTAGTCTTCTCTTTTTTATTATTATCATGGAACCAAAATAAAGGCTGCAAGAGGAATCTATTAAATCAAAGATACACATCGTTGATGGATTTAGTGTAAAGTGGATGAAGCCATAAGATAATGAGTGAAAGGTGTCTCTAGTCCCAAAATTCATCTTTTCATATAGAGTTATGGTAGTGTTCCCTCACAAACTAGGAATTTCATTCACCCTTATGCTACCCTATAATAAATAATCTTAAATAACATGCCCTGATAATGAAGCTAGGATGTACGAGCGACCTCTAGGTTTTAAATATACTTTTAACTTATGACAAATCCCCATGGTATTTAAAATTGGTCTTGAGTGATTATTATAGTTAGAAATATGCATGTATGAAAATAAATAATGATGAAAATTGTTTCGGTTTAGTCATCGACATTATCTTCTTCTTAGTTCTTTTATTTGAAAAAGAAACAACGAAAAGCGAAGTTGCATTATTCCCTGAACTAAAAAATGTAACTTTTTATTCATATACATATTTCCTTACCCTAAGAAGAAATAATTTTTTTTTTATTCAAGTATATGAATTCTTCTAATGAAATCAAGTGTGAATCAAGATAATAATTTTACCTTTATCGACATATGAAAATATTGTTGCAGTGATTCCCTGAATGTGAAAGGTCAACCAACTTACTTTTCTTTTCATCAACAGGTGTCGAATGAAGGAATGGTATTGCGATCGAGTTACCTCCTGAAACCATCTTTCGATGTAGTCTTGGTACTCATCTTACTTCGCTATTTCATACAGACCCTCTTCTTCTAGTTGAGAAGTTGTTTGAGCACATGATGGAGCTGTTAGCTTGCACGTAGAGAACTCTTTAAATTTCAGTTGCTCTCCCTCGAATGTAATCCCCAATGTATCAGCTTCTTCTGCATTTTTGCAAAGAAAATCCTTTTGTAGTTCTTGGGATTTTGGTTCGTCTGTCATTTTAAGAGTAGTTAATAAGCTCTCAACTTCTGTCAGGATCTGCTCTTTGGTAGAGGTTGAGACTCCAAATTTTGCTAGGATTCAAGAGAGTTATCTCATACTAATGAGCACATTTGAGTCCATTTTGTTGGTTGGTAGGTCCTGCTTCACACAAGGATTAGTCTCTGGGGTTCTTACTGCACCCAAGAAAATTATGTGTTTTTGAAAGTCTATCTACTACTAAAACAAATTTGCAAATTAAACACAACACACTAAAACATCTACATGAAATTAACTTGTGGAATGTAAACACACTCAAACGTATAGAAATAAAATCACACTTGCGTAAGAGTAAATCACAGGAAAGTAAACTGCCTAGATTTGCAAGGCACATGTACATGAAATTAAACTATAGAAAAGTAAACCCTCTACGTTTGTGGAAGGAAAAGTACATTTAACTATGGGAAAGTAAACTACCTCTGTTTGCAAAAAGTATACTTAAAGAAGTAAATCAAACTTTGCGTGAAGTAAACACACTTGTGTGAAAAGGGAACAACAAAGATTTGGGGCACCCCACTATAGTGGATGCGCAGGTTCTTACCTTCCATCTTACCATTCTCCCCTCCCCCTCATTGTGTAATGTAAAGGCAGCCTATCTACCCCTATCTACCTGGACTCCGATCCCTTTAGCACCTCCCCAGCAACGACACCAAAATGTTGGTAAAAATATATGCTATCTAATTCAACACTTATTTGTCAACCCGGGAAGGTAACTTGTGAGATGCAAACACTATATGTGCAAGATTGAATCTTAACTTAGTCTAGTCTAGCCTAAACTAAATGCCGACAAACACACACTTCAATGTAGGAACTAAAAACTAATGCAAACTGGAACTAAAAGAGAAAATTAATGCAGGGGATCAAACTAAATTACTTAATGCGAATCAAACAACTACTAACCCAATGAAAACAATTGAGAATAAACCTACAACTAAATTCTCTTATGTTCAAAACACTCTCCTCACATTTATTAACCATATACAATTTTAACACTAAAATAAGATACAAACTATAAATATATAAATTATTACAAAATTACTGTACATGATAATTAAAATGTACACATATATATTACAAAACAATTTTAAGTTACAAAACAATATATATCAACGATAACAAAAATATTTTAAAATACAAAATACAAAACATATATATATTACAAATTACAAAATATATTAGAAAGATTTACGAGTAGCAAATTACGGGAGGTTTAACAAATAAATTACATACACATATACTCCAATTTTAAAAAATTCTTGACTTTAATGCCCATGAATATGCCAAACAAATGATCTCTAGGGTGCGAACGATAATATGCATGAATGCACGGATGATTTGTAAGTGTAATGAATTCAAAACCTTGATACCTGGATGAATTGGTTCTAGGTTGCTACATGATTTACTTGTTGGGTGTTAGGTTTAAATTATGGTTGAGTTCTATTTTCTTTATCACGTGATTATCCCAATCTTCCTTTTCTCCATCGTCAAGATGTGTGTGATCCGATTCTCTGTGATTTGTGAGTTCTTTATTCATATCCTATATATTAAGTTCACGGCCTGGACATAAAAAAAATGCCTTAGTCATACCAAAACAATGTAATGGCAATCAATAAATTATAATATGAAGTGATAATAAATCCAAGTTTCACATCATAGTCACCTAAAGGACTTTTGAATAATCCAATTTCATTATATCCCTTTCATGGTTTTAATGAATCCAAGTGTCACATCATATTTACTTAAAGGACTTTTGAATAAGCCGATTTCATTATATCCCTTTCATGGTTTTAATGTAGCATATGGATTTCAAAAGCCACCTAATAGTTTTTTTTTCATGCCATGGTAAATTTAAATTTAAATTCTTTCCTTTGAGGTTGCATATTAAGTATAACATTATGATAATATTATTCTAATATTAAGCATAACATTATAAACACTTTATAACATTTTATTTATAATAGCTCTTGGTTCCTCTCCCACCTACCCAGCAAGCGACGAAGATCCCACTAAACCAAAAAGAAAATGTTCTATCTCGGCAAGCGATAGCGATCAAGCACTCAATCTTCTCATTTTGACACTTCATTCACTCAACAAAAAAACCAAGTAACTTGCTATCGCTCTTGGTGTCTAGCTTACTGTCTAGGCTCTTAGTGCTGTTTGGTGCTCGACCAAAGGGAATCTAAACAAATTTTAAATAGGATTAGTATATGTTATTTTAAATAAGATAATAATATTTTTTTAATGTTTAATATTTTTCATTTGTTTAAATTTATAATAGTGTTTAAAACTTACTATCAAAGCATAATTTTAATTTTCATGTGCAGGTATTACAAAGTCAACCAGGGAGAGCTGGATGATAAAGGTAAGAAAAATTAGCAAACCAAAAATAAAACATGTCATCAGACCCAATGTGAAACTTAGGATCGGAAGAAGTACCGAATAGAGTATTAGAATGAGGGCCATTTGATATTAATCCAAAGTGTGGGAATGCATCTCCGAGTGTGAGAATCAATTTATCACCAATAAAATGATATATAATGTATTAAAAGTAATAAATCATGGTACTCAATTTCATTGCTTTTAATTAATAGACTAAAGATAAAATATATGATTTTGAGAGTGAATATAATGATATAGGTTTAAATGTGATGACATAATAGTGAAATATAGTGAAATAAAGAGACAATTTAGGAGCCCAACAGAGGGCACAGTTTCTAAAAGGAATAAAGGAATGCCAGTGTGAAAAGTAGGAAACAAGGAGGGTGCAAATTCTAAAGGAAGAAAAGCATGTTAGTTGGAAAGGCAGGAAAACAAGGAAGGCAAAGTAGGAAATTTCCTATTCAAATCATGAGGGTGCATTGGTTGATGAAAGTGGGTCACATGAAGATTAAATTCGACCATGAAGCGAAATTGTTCTATTAAAGAATGATAACACAACTCTCTCACATATTTTGGCATTTTGATTTTTTGAGTGAGTGAGCTTTGAGCCTCTCTAGAGCTTGGAGATGTGTTAATGTGAACTTCAGAGACCCCCATTCAATCCCATAAATGTATAAATCTATTTTTTTATTGATATAATATTCCATAACAGAGATACGAATCTTCTTTAAGTTTAATCCCTTCATCATTGGTCGTTGGGAACTAAAGAGTTAGGTTTTAGTTTGCATATGTTGGGATTCACATGAGCTTGGAAGTAGACTTTAACTTGGATGATGTTCGAAACCTAAATGGACCCAACACATTGTGCATAGGAACCTGAAATTCATGACCCACTCCCTTCCTTGGTTGGACCTCCTTACTTAATCTTTGATCCAGTATTCAGTTCATACTCCTTGGCCAATTGTTACTTGGAATTGTTCTTGAAAAAATAATTCATGACCTATATGATTTGATTGTATCATTTTTGTATTTGTATACCTATAATTGACCTTGAAAAATAATTCCTTGAGCCTTATGCAATTGATAAAATATTCCATTGTGCAACAAAGTCATTTCAGTAAATTATATGCTCATTTTAGCACATAGTTTTTCTTGTTTTGGTGAATTGGTCATTAAGATTCTATCTATTTGAGTTAGTGTTCCTAAATCAACCTTAGGTGCATTACAGTGGCATCATAGCACTTTACTCTACTCCTGTCTAAAGTATTATCTTAGTCAAATAAATCTTGCAAATCACATCACAAGTTGCAACCACGAGGCTTGTACCAGTAGTTGAAGATGATGACTTTGATCAGTTTGTTGAACAAGAAGAGGTGATATACGTTAATGGTGGATTAAAAATGTCAAGAGATGGGGATGGTTACTTTTGTGACCATATGGACTATGCATTAGGGCTGAACCACCAATGGCTAATCCTAAGAAGGATTTGTAAAAAATGATAGATGCAAATGAAAACTTGCTCCACCACTACGATGAATGTCTTTCCTTGGGGGAAGAGATTTGTAAATCCATTCCTTTCAAATATTATTTTTATTGTAGATTTGGATTTGATCCCAAGGATGTAGATGATTATTCTTTTAATAGAATTAAACAATCATAGAGGAACGAAAGTTTTTCTACCTCTTTGAGAAAAGAGGAAGAAGAAGGAAGCAAAAGTGAAGATTCCTAAAATCCATGAACATGTTCAAGCATTACAAGATTCTTTGGTTTTTTTGTAAGAAGAGACTCCACCAGTGATTATCACAATACCATTCAAGATGGAGAAACCTCAAGTTGCTTGAAATAATATGATCCAGAATATATTTCTTGTTACCCATTACTCCAAGAAGAATATGAAGAGGATTCATGCATAATTGAAGACCCATCAATTCAACATTTGATTGTTGGCAACATGGGAGGTAAAATCACTTACAGTTTCTTTGTTGGCGATCCAAAAAATCATTACAAAGGATGATTATGTGGTCAATGGTGGTAAGGAATATATTGGATAATATCCAAAATAAGAACATAGACAGATATGAAATCACCATTCGAACTTCATAACAAAGTGGAAGACAAGTCCACACCAGTTGGGTGTGAACTAGAGAATTTGGAGGAAGAAATCATGCAAAGGGATGAACATAGTTTAGATCTCTATGTTCCCTTGGGACACAATTAAAGGAGGATTCACATGAATGAGAAACTAAATCCCATTATCATCATTGAGGATAACCATAAATTTTCTAGTCTTTCAAGTGGGAAACTAGAAACAAAGATTCATGAAGAGGAGCACAAGTCATTGCAAGGGATCTGCAGTAAAGGAGAAGAAGATGTTTTCCATGAGAATGAAAAGGAATATGTTTCTGCAATGAAAGAAGAAAAAGTATCAGCCCCTTAGTCACCACCTAAAATTCATCATGAAGTCAATCCAAAGAAAGAATAAGAGGATGTTTTTCTCAAGAGCCCCACTCATTTGCATGGCCTCTGAAGATGAGTGAAAGGAATATCAATGACGCCTTGAGAATTTTGCATGCCACTATGAAATTATTCTCAAATTATTATTGGAGAGATCGATCAATGGAGGATCCATATTCCATTAAATATTGGGAAGCCATTCAGGAAGCAATGATAGAAATCAATGGTAAATTTTACAACAAGGAGAAGTTGCTTGATGCGGTCCATATTCGGGAATTCATGAGTATAGTGACCATAGACATTGCACAATTGACACAAATGGTTAGTCTGTAGCAGAGTAGTTCATCTCAATTTATTAGGTTGTTGGGAGTTTTGGGATGGAAGGTTAGCACCATTGTTGTTAGGAGGAGGGTGTGGCTCTTGATTGAGCCATCATCCTTAAGTAATCGGGCACTTGGCTTGGTTGTGAAATGATTTGGGCATTGCTTGGGTGTGGTGGCATTATAGGAGGTGTCGCATAGTACTATGGGTGTTGGCAGATAGAACCCATGATGCCATCCGTAGCATGGGATGCCCCTGGTGCATCAGGATGAGAGGTGTCGCATGGCAGCGTAGTGGTAATGAGTCCACTAGATGGGATATTAGTAATTATGGGGGGCAGGGACATGGGTCATCCGCAAACTATCCCTCCTTAGAATGGATTGGGATGAAAGCTAGCCATGGGGCTAGACGGGGAAATAAATAGCTTGGGCTTATACTGGTAGGAATCTGAGTCAAAATTAGAGGCAGTGTGTCCTTCTGAAGGTGATCAAGGTTGTCAAGGAGGGCCTCAATGGTGATGTTCTAAAGACCTGAGCTCAGGGGCATGCGCCCTAAGTCGTGAGGAAGAATCCGATGGATCAATGAGGACTTATCGTGGTAACTGGTAATGAGTTTTGGACCCCATTTTAATGGCTTCCTATTAGCTCATAGGTGGTCACTCAACCACCAAGACTGCCAGAAGATAGCACTTGGAGTTTTCCTCACAGGCGTTCTAGTAAATCAGTAGGGGTCGTTGCCCGTTTTGCTTGGCAATTCCTCTCACTAGTTAGCTACTTTGGGGTTCCCGTGGTACTCCTCACAATGAGTTTTAGGGCATAGCCTAAGCACTTCCTACGGTTAAGACAATTAGGCACTTATGTCCTCAAACTGCAAAATTTTGATTTAAAGTAAATTGGTTACTTTTAAAGGCTTGCTCGGGGTCATGAAACAAGTTTGGTTGACTTATATGGTATGGTTATGTGTGTACTTTGTATTGAGTTCTGTTTATTTTAATTATTTTTTAATCATGTGATAGGAAAATAGTACTAGAAATCCTGCACATTTTAGGCAATGGGAAACACAACCTATAACATATGAACCAACAAAAATCAACAGAACCAAAGTGCACTATAAAACTATAAAAGGCTATTTTACAGTGTGACTACCCTGTTTTGTATCCCTCTTAGGCCAACGAGGAGTGTTGGGCTCTCATCAAAGTGGGAACAATCCCACCCATAGATTCACAGGTCACTCCTCAAATGCAAGGTTGCTCAACAGGGAGGACTCGAACACCGTGAAACCCCCAATTTTTTCCACCCCCTCTAGCTTCCAAGACACTTGTTTTACTGGATTAGAGAAATATCAATGACGGATGCATATTACTACACTTGCTTAACCCTCCATCTTATCTCAGAATATCCCGGAGGGTGATGATTGAATAAGGAGGAAGGGATGGGTAAGGAGGTTAATTTCCTTCTGAGCTTTAAGATAATGAAATAAACTTGTAGAAAATTAACCGAATAATACTAAACATATTTGCATTTGTAAACAGTTAACCATACAAGCAACCAAATGTAAAAATAACTTGAAAAAAAGACAGGTCGTGAAGAAAGGCCAAAAACAAGCGAGTGGGTCGCTCAAAAAGCTGAAACAGGAGCTCTAGGTCATTAAAAAAGTAGAAACGGGAGTGTTTGAGCTTCTAGGAGGACAAGTCACACTTTTAGGGGCTGAAAAAGTAGCTAGGTCACACTTTTGAATCCTGAATTAGCGACTGAGTCGCAATTATGATTATTTTTCTGTAGGTCACTCTTTTCGGGCATAAATAGGCAGTTGGGTCACTCTTTTCAGGCCTAAATAAGTGGCTGGGTCACACCTTTCGGGCTTGAATGAGTGACTGGGTCACTTCTAGGCCTAAAACACCAGTGACATAGCCTACAAAGGTAGGTCGCACTTGTCAAGGCCAAACAGGTGACTAGGTCGCTCTGTTTTGGGATGAATAGGTGACTGGGGTGCTCCTTTCAGCCCAAAATAGGCGTATGGGCCCGAAAACAAGAAAATTTAAAAAACGAATTCAGGTATCACCAACAGTAATTGGTACTGAAGCCGAACGGACTCGGATCTACCCTCTTAGATCTCGATCAGGTACAAAAATAGAATAAAACTTGAATGCAACTACTAATCAACTATTCAAAAACCTACAAAAATCTATTAAAACCCCATGGATCCTATGGGATAGACTCGGTGGACTTGCCAAACTGTAGCAAAGGAAAAACCCTGGCTACATGTAGAAGAACCTCCCTTCCATCTAGAGGATGAAATGGTAGATTCAATGGAGAAAAGATAAGTTGCAGCAAAATGTTAGAAAATAAAACAAATGCGAAGCATATGCCATATACAAACTAAATAAACAAACAATAAACAATATACCTTCCTATCTGGTTTGAAAGAGGGACACCATGCCCAAGCTCAAAAGATGCGTCTCCACAAGCTAGGGTTGGGTGGAGTTTTGACTCAACGCACTAAAGGGAATGAGCAAATGGAGGAATGGAGTTGTGGGGGGGTGAATAGCTTGAGAGTGAAAGGTCTCTCAAAGTACTCACACGGGCATTTTAATGATAGGGAGGAGGAATAATGTATGTGATGGGGAACCCTACACCCCTACACCTCTATTTATAGTTTTTCTCAACTTTTTAGGATTTTTAGCCCTTGGTTAGGCTTTTGGGCCCTACCTAGGGTTTTTATCCCCTTTCACTTGTTTCTTAGCTCCTTTTGGGGTTTTAAGCCCTTTTAGGGCTTTTAGACCCCTTTTGGGGATTTAGCCCTCTTTTTGAGCTTTTTGGCTCCATTTTGAGATTTTAAAGCTCTTTTGTGGGTTTTTAACCCCTTTGAGGGTATTTTTGGAGATTTTTTAGAGAAAACCATAGGTTAAATGGGTGTAGGGGTGGAATGGGTTAGGACATGGATGTCTTTGCATGGTGTTGGCTATATGAGAAACTTTTTTTGTGAACAGATTTCCCCCTTGTGTGTGAGGGAAAGAGCTCATCGTATGACCGATGGACATCATTGGATCTTGGGGATTGTGGAGAGACCTATGAAGAAGTGGTGTTTCCTCGTTTGGGACATGGTGGCTTTTGGTTTTGTATTAATGTTGGTTCCCATCAATGGGTGAGATACAAAGAATGTGTGACATGCATATGGACGAATCACCTCCCATATAGTGGAAATGACTTCAACTGCCTTAGTGCAGAGCTTTTCTCCATCGCATATCTTCACAACAGCCTCAGATGCTTCTTTATTGTGTTCCTCAAGCACCTCTAGAGGTGTCCTTGGTAACTTCCTGGCTTGAAGCTCCTCAACCTACTTCTTTAACTCTAGTGCAATCTGCAATGGTCAGGAAACCTTAGCTACTAAATCTTCATCTTCCTGGCCCGCTTCCGGTGGGAACCCGATGACTGCGCCCTTAATGGTCTCAGCTAGCACAACATGGCTTTGCTTACATGCCTCAATTTCTTGCTCTTTTTACCTAAGAAGGGCCTTGTGCCCTTCAATTTCTTGCTCTTTTTCGTTAAGGAGGGCCTTACACGCCTTCTCCTTCCTTTGTTGTTTTGTTGCCTGATAGGCAACAACATTCTCCCTAAGCTGTATTTCTGATGCGACTGCATGTTGTAAGCCATAGAATTCACTCAAGGACAACTCAGAGAAGTTGATCTATAATGTGTCAAAATCATTGACAACATCATCGAATGCACTCGCCTTTGTTCCAGTTTCCAGTGCATGCCCCTAGATCTGTACTTTGATTGACGACACTAGATTTGGCATGACTAATAGGACGCTAGGATCCATGTCATATGTCTCAGCCTCAATAGTGGCTTTGACCTCGTTAATGGCGTCCACCAACTTATTAAGGTGGTTCCCAACTTGATAAGTTATGCTTACCTGTTGCGTATTCAGAATAGTGAGGCTATCCTTGGTGACCTTAACTACATCATATACTAGCATACAAATATCCTCTTCATTCAAGGTATCTGTGTTAGCTAGTTTGCTAGCTTTCCTCTTCTTGCGTGCTGGCTTCCATCCTTTCTGCTGAGTTTCTCTTGGGTCTCAAAATTCTCCTGACTAGGTGTGCACTTTGAATCACCATGATCAGAGCCATCATCGCCACCACCATTATCTTCTTCTTCCTCTTCTTGGGACTGATTATCTTGACCATCGCCTCCATCGTTTCCTTGGTCATTTTCCTAACCATTTCCGTGGTTCACCAGTGGGTCTACTTGGTGTTGTTCTTCAGGTAGCAACTCTTTCAGTGTGCCGTGCCATTCTTCTGACCACTCTTGGACAATTGCATCCACATCAACATCTGTGATCATGAACCCTGAATTGTGTGCTTGTTTCACTGGGTCGTTATTCGGCTCCAAAATCATATTATGCATGCCAGCTTGGAAACTTATGAAGGACGCATACATGTGAATTGTTTCTACGCATATTTTGTGGGTTCTCCTGATAACATCACGCAACTCCTTGGTGTACAGAAAAAACTCGACATTATTATCCATATGCTGGGACTTGTTCTTCTTCCTCTCCCATAAGTTTTGATACTTTGCACCAAGGCAAAGTAGTGGGACATCCATTTGCTGGAATTTTGACAGGTTGGACCACATGATGAATGATATTAGGATGAGTAGCTAAGAGTAGTGGAATTTGTGATTAAGCTCCTCCTATGCCTACTGCACATCATCTATCAGTTCATTGAGCAGATACTACGACCAATTGAAAATCACTCCTTCTTTGCACAGTTCTGCAAGATCTACTACTCCAACAGTACATTGAGTTGGCCTCATCTTGCAAAATAGTTTACAACAGAGGAGCTTTGCGGAAAATCGGACTATGTTATCCTCAATAGGGGCAATCTAAAATCCCCTCCCCATGCGCTGAAGGTTATACTCCTGCTTCATCTTGGACGTGTCTTTATGGTTCAAATATGGCATGGGGTATTTTCATGTCTTTGGTAGACCCATGATTGAAAAAATAAGCTCGACGGTGACTGGGTATGGTTGATCGAGCCATAGGAATCCTCTATGGAAATAGACCAGAAGTTGTTTCACATATGTGTTAACCTGTAGACTATGGCCAAAATGCGGTATGAACAACAAATCCAACAGTGCTACGTTGGCGACGCCAGTAGCCCACTGCATTGATACTAAGACTTGTGCCTGAGTCGGTCCATCTTGATTTGTAGTCATACAGTTGCTTATTTCCAATCAAAACTGTAGGCGAGTGTCGACATCTTCAAATGCCAACCTAGTGATCTTTGGCATTAGATTCATTAGTAGGGGTACATCGTTAGGGATTCGGGGTGCGACCAAAAATGTGGACACTTTCTTTGGAAGTGACATACCCTCTACATCAGTCCCCTGGGACGAACATAGTGTAGGAAGTCTTCTTCTTCCCTCCTAGCATCCGCATTTCTACAACGTGGTGAGTCTTCGTCCATGAGGGCCTCCTCCTCTAGATCTTCCTCCATTGGTTCTTTCCCAAGGTTTTCCATAATGGCCTTAGCCTTTCGTCTCCTAGTCATTTTTGGTTCGGACGACTCTCTAGCCGCTCTCTCTCTAGCTTGTCTCGGATCTCTGAGTGGTTGCACTACTGTAGTTGGTAGTATCTGAATTGGGTTTGAAACATGGCATGAACCAAGGGCTAGGATATTGGCAGGGGCAGTCAGAGGACCAGCTGTAGGAGTAGGTTTCTTCCTTATTCATGCCATCAGATCGATTTCTTGTTGCTGTTCTGGTTGTTGTATCTCAAGCAATTCTATCTCTTCCTTAATTGGGAAACCTGAGATAACAATTGTGTCGGATAGGTTTCTCTCATTGGGAATCTCTATTACCATGGGGTTGACTTACTTTGTGACATGCTTCGACTATGTAAAATCTCGGCTCTTGTTCTCTCTGCTCTCTATGTGTGCGTAAAAGACTCTTAAATGGCGAAGCCTTGTATTTATACCTGTCTCTGCATCCTTCTGTCATCATGCGATGGGAGGTAGATGTCTAATCGATCACATGGGCTTCTCAGTTGACATGTTCCTTCATTAACTCGACAGCTCGATCTGTGGGCTGTACCTGTTAGCACAATTATGGTAGTTATGCGGAGGATGGCTTAACAGGACCAAAAAGCATGATGTCCTTCTCCTCCTATCTTGTCAAATTTATGACTCTTGGCTATCATAACCACCTCGATCTATGCCATATATTCACGCTTTAATGTCGTGTAGCCTGTCATTTTTACTTTTCCTTGTGCTTTACACTTTTTTTCTGCATTTTCAGCTAGTTTCGCCGTAGACGTGCGACATAACAATTTGCATATTTTGGCCTTTCTTTTAATCTGTGCAGTGTGGTACTAGCCAAGAATGTCGCAACCATTGTAGTAATACTTCAGGCGACTGCCATTCACCATTCCCGTGACATATGTTCCATCCAATTTCTATAGTTTTACTACGCCCACATCAGTGATGCACGTGATCACATATGGTCCAAGCCAATGTGTCTTTAGCTTGCCGGGGTGTTTAGAAAATTGTTGTCATACAACAACACAAGTCCTCTGACTTTGAATGGCTTAACTCAAATATGGTGATCATTCCATGCTTTCTATCGTTGCTTCTCAATTGTGTAATGGAATTTTGTGACAAAGAGTTCTTCTTCCATCTAAACGAGCTACGTCAACCTTTGCTTGACAACATCCCTGTTGGTCATCTCTGTTAGCGCATCGATCCATAAGCTGGGAATGATGTATTCCATTTCCACAACAGCTTCCTGCCCATATACTAGCCTGAATGGAGTATGGCTTGTTAGTCGCTTACAATTTGTGTGATATGCCCATAGCACAACTAAGACTTTCTGATCCTAGTCATCTCGGTGCACATTGCATACCTTGGTCAATGGATTATTGTTAACACCCAAAAATGGTTAACTACCTCATCTACCTCACTACATGGCTCATTTGTCCATTTGCCTACCATATTTTCCATAAAATCCCACTAAAAAGCCTCCAAAAGGCCTAAAATGCCTCCAAAAGGCCAAAAAACCCCTTTTTCCTCAAAAAATAACCAAAATTCCTTTAAAAAATAGCAAAAATCCCCAAAAGGGGAGAAAAGGAATAAAAATAAGGAGGAAAAAGGAGGAAAACCCTAAAACAGCAAAAACCCTAAACAAGTTGCCCTAAACCACATGGTTTCCAAAAACCATGGGCAAGCACTCCACCACTAAAA
>LPNX010085726.1:72890-143575 GCA_001517045.1 Pseudotsuga menziesii
CAATTTTCATCATTGAGAACCCTTTTGGCCTATTTTCCACCATTGGAGAAGGAGAAGGAGCAGCTTGGAGCTCGGAGCCACCGACATCGGATCAGCGCAACGGACTCCACCAACCTCCTCATTGGAGGTAATCTTAATCAAAACCACCATTATTCATTTATTTACAGTTTTACTTATTGTTCTTTACTTTTACTGCTTTAGCTTAGTTGTTATTTCTGTCTCTTTTTATTTACATTATTGAACTGCTACTAAGGAATCCAGATTCCTTAGTAGGTGCTCATCAGCACAAGCTAGGGTGAAAACCCTAGCTACAATTATTTAGAATCTTGTTGAAATATTCGACCGTTCCATTCATCTGAGAATGATAGGGTTAGTAGTATCTTTGGACAGCCAAATCTGGTGACTACATTTTCAAATAAAAACTTTGCCGTAGTCGCAGCGGTACAATATTTAATAGGTGCAAATTCAGCCCATCTATTTAAGTAGTCCATCTCAGTGATAATGTAGCGTGTGCTAGTCCTTTTCCCTAGTGGACTTATCGGCCCTACAAAATCAATTCCCACTTGTCGAACACTTGAAGGGTTATCTGCGATGCAAGTGGCATTGCATCGTGATGCGATGGTTTTCATGTTCTCTGGAAGATATCACAGTGCCTACAGAAGCTTTTAGTATCCATGTGTATGGTTGGACACCATAATCCTTCCTACAATATCTTGTGCGCAGTTTATTTTCCCGTGTAGTGTCCTCCTACGACACCAGCATGTGCTTCACTCATAACCCAGGGTCATCCATAGTAAAAAAACACAACGTTGCAGTATTTCATCCACGCCGAATTTGTACAGATGTCCTGCAATTATTGTATAATCAGAAGATTTGACGACTAAGTGTTTCTTTTGATTAGTTGACATTCCTTTAGGTGCATAGCCTCTACTCAAAAAGTGAATGATCACATTAAAATCATGGTTCTAATCATCCATCATGTGGATCACAAATAGTTGCGCATCAGGCAAATTATCTTCTAGGCTAATTGGCTCTTCACCACTTTTTATCTGTGATAGGTGGTCTGGTCTGAAATTCAATCGAACAGATTTAGCTATGACCTCAAAGTCAAATTCCTAAAAGAGGAGAAGCCATCTGCAGATATTCCCCCCCAACAATGGCTTGTTGACTAGGTATTTCATCGCTGAATGGTCAATGTACATCTAAAAATTCCCACCCAACAAATAGTGTCTAATCTTTTGAAGTGCATAGACCATAGCGAGGCCTTCTCTTTCCATCGTCGTGTAGTTATTTTCTGCCGTCGACAGTTTCCTACTATAAAAAGTAATAGGGTGGTCAAGTGCACCCTCTCCTGGTTGTGTCAAGACTATGCTAAGCACGACAGAGGATGCATTGACATGCACATGGAACTCCTTCTTTCAGTTGAGGAACACAAGTATTGGTGCAATGTCCATTGTGTTTTTCAATTTATCCAAGCTTTCCAAGCAAGTTGTTGTCCATTGAAACTTTGTGTAGTTCTTCAGTAGTTTCTCCATAGGTGCAGTAATCATTGCATATCCTCTGATGAACTTCTTGTAGTATCCTGTATGTCCCAGCACTGATATGAGTTGCGTGACTGATGTAGGTGGTGGTAAGTCAATAATTATCGCAACATTTGTTGGTTCGACCAAAATACTATTGCGGAACATGGCATGACCCAACAACACACGAAATGGTGAGCATAATATGCATTTCTTGGAATTGAGCGCAAATTGATACCGGAGACAACGGGACAACATCATACGTAGACTCTCAATATGGTCTCTTACTAGACCAAACACAATCCATTCATCAAAGTGGACCTCAAGAAATTTATGAATAAAATCTTTAAAAGCAGAGACTACTATTCCAGAAAAAATAGCATATGCATTCTTGAGTCCAAAGGGAATTACTGTATACTGGTAGCATCCCCATTCGATGACGAAGGTCGTTTTATGGCGATCCTCCTTCACGATCCTGACTTGGTGAACACTAGAGAATCCATCTGTAAATGAATACATTTCTTGCCCTCTGACACTTTCAAGCACTTCATCTATAAATGGTGTTGGGAATGGATCATGTAAGCATGCATCATTCAAATTCCTCAAGTTGATACAGATTCTGACTTCACCTGTTGTTTTCTTATCCTGGATTACTATGGGGCTGATCCCTTCTAATTCCTGGACATGTTTAATGATTCCTACTTCGAGCATGTGATCCAATTATACTTTTACCTTCTCTTTATACCTTAGATTCAACCTATAGGGTCATTGCTTACTAGGTTTAGCATCTAGTCACAAGGGTATTTTCATCTCCCCTAGATCTCCTACTATCCCCTTCATCTCTGAAAAGTTGGTAGGGAATAGGTCCTGGTACTCATGCAACAAGTATGTAATTTTCGCGACGGTCTCTTCATCCCAATAATATCCTATATTGGTGAACTTCGGGTTCTCCTGCAACCCAATGTCTACTTTCTTGATTTTCAAACGGCTTAAGTAATTGGTCACTTAAAACACCACTTCCTTCTATTGCGTGGGTGCCCTATTATTCTGATATGATTATGTTAGTCGAATCATCATCTGGGTCTCCAGCCAGATTGTAGCAAGCCATCCATTGCTAAATGGTCATGCTACACTGGTGAGAATTGGCCTCTTCAACAGGGATTTTACTGAATATATTCTTCTTTATCGTTTGAAGCGCAACATCAACTGTAGATTTCCCATCAACAAATTCAAATGTGTGTGCAAAATGCTTAGCGAGCCCTTCCCAATCTCGGATTCCTTGTCACAATTCCATCGATGCATATCAGGTTATAGGTGTCATTTTTAATGTATGTATTAAATGATGGACCCATTCCTGTCGCGAGTATTTAGAAAATATTGAGCGATAGTGGTTAAGATGTTCAACAGGATTCTCTAGTACTTAATACTTGTGTTTTACGGGTTACTTCTTCGCCGAATGTGACTTGCATCAATCTTCTGCATTGTGTCCAATCTGTTATGGATTGCTTGTGTGCACTCCACCATCTAGCGGGTGTATCTTTTAGCACATGATCTAGTGCATACAAGTGCTGTGATTCTATTACAAGTCCTTCAAACTCAATTAGGAAGGTCACAATGTTAGCTAAACCCTCATAGGTGGGAAACTCTCTTAATTCATTCTCCACTCGTCGTACAGACCTTGTAACTCTTGCACACCTCCTCATAGAGACCTCATGTAGTTTGTTTTTCCAATTCTCCAAGGCCTCCCCTAAGTCGAATGTGCAGGAACTAGCACTCTTCCAGCTCATGTTTCCATCCGCGGTTGGATTGATGTAATCTTCTTGCATGGCAGTGATATTATAAATTTGGTCGAGATAGTCAACTTGTCCATCATTGTAGATAGGCTCAACGTATCTCTATCCCTCTAATAGATCAATGGACGACACCACTCTCATGTCATTATATTCAAATGAAAGAATCCTTTTCTTGAAGTCTATAATAGGATGTCTATGGCCCAATCTATCTCTAGAAGTATAGGATATGGATTAGTGTCATAAACAATGTTAATGAATTCAAAGTCCACAAACATGCACAACCCTTCAATGTCGACAGGTACTTGACTCAATCTTCCAATTGAGAGGAACTTCACCTGATTGGAAAGTTGCAACTGGACAGGAGACCAGTCCAAGTGCGGCTTTCCCATGCTTTCCCAAGTTTGTCGTGTCAAAATATTGACATGAGAGCCCATGTCTAAGATGATGTAATCCATGTCATAATCCCCTATTTTTGCGATGATTCTTAACTCACGCACAGTTTTGAATTTCTTGCTGACTTGGTTAAATTTCTTTTCAGGTTGTGGCTTCATGGGTGTGTCTTCTATCATTGCATGTAGTTCCATGATAGCATCTTTATCTTGTATTAATGCTATGAATCTTGATAGAAACAACTTGAGCTTACTAACTTTGTGTGGGACATCCTTTTGAAATATGTCCTCGAATCATTTAGGCATCTCCTTGACTTCTTTTGATGTCAATGGTTCTTCTAGATGTACAAAATTTGGTCATATGTCCATGAATACTTGCTTCAGTTTATGGACGTCGAATGGAACCTTATTCTGTGCCATGGGTCGTACCTGCAGCTGCAGTTGTTCTTTCGGTTTATCCTGATCAGCTATGGTCACAACACCTCCTCATGTTATGACAATAAAATTTGGATCTCTTGTCTCAGCAACAACCATCTGAACGTTCAAGTTTGAATTCGAGTTTGAGTTTGGATTCTGCAGAGGGTTAGAACCTGTGATGGTTCTAGCCTGCCACTTTGTGATCAACTCGGGACATTGCTCCACATTATGGTCCTGTCCCTTATAGTATGAACATGTCTTTGTAGGTTCCAGGAAATATCTCATATAGTGACCTGGTTGTCCACAGTTATAGCATCTAACCTGACCTCTTCCTCTACTAAATCCTCCTCCTCCTCTTCCTCTGAAGTTTCCACCACCCCTTCCTTGCCGGTGTGGTCGCTGCGGGGGCTACTGGTTTTGTTGATAGTGCGACTGGTAGTGATTCTGCTATGCATATGGTTGTTGTGGTGCATACTAAGGCTGATACTAATTCTATGGGAACTGCGCAGGCTGATACAATGTTTTCATGGGGTCATCCTGAGTTTTCCCATCATTCTTCATCAAGTATGTATCTACTGTCTTTTCCTTCAAGAGCTGGTAAGCTATGCAATCTATCTCTTCATGTCCTACTAACTTACAAAATTTACAAAATAGGTTTGTTGGGGTAATTATTACCTTCTACAAATATAAACACTCCTCGTCGCGATGCTCTCTAGACTGGCTGGCATATGTGGCACCAGGGTAGTCCATGTCCATTTAATGGGTTTGGTGCACCGGATGAGACATAATTCATGAAGGTTGGGCAGTTATCCTTGGTGTGTCTGTCCATTATGCATTTCATGCACCATAATTCTTCATGGGATTCCTTACCCTTCTTAATGTCTTGAAGTTGTATCATTAGATTAGACAACTGTGACTGAATATGCACCATTCCTGTAGCACCATCGCCAATTGGTGAGGCCTCCAGCTTCATTGCCAATTCTAGTGCTTTTGTGTGCAACTCAATCTTTTGTTGCATTAATGGACCTTGGATCAGTGGTAACAGGGAAGAAATATACTACTCTTTATGTTGTACATCCGACATCTGAAAAATTACCTTGGCCATCAGAGTTTTAAACCGTTGGTCAAAGTCCCATACTGACTTTGCCAACGCTTATTTGATTTATTTGATCTCAATGATGCACTGAGACTAAGACTTAGGTTTTTTTAACTCGGAGATCATTTTGGATCGTATCTCATTAAGTGTCTTCTGTGGTGTTACTGGTGGTACTATGAATAAATTCATAAACCAGTCAAGTGCGCGACCCCTTAGAGTTATGATCATCTGCGCTTTCTTCAAGTCAGCGTTCTGAACTAAGCGAACCATCCAAACAGCTTCATAGATGAACCAATGTTGCTCTGGACCTTCTGCTCCATTACAATTGAATGTAGGTAACCAAATATCTGCCCCAGCCATTGCATTGGTGTCGGGGTTTTCTGATAGCTGATCTAATGGAGGTATACTGTCTTGCATGCTAGTCACAGTACTAGAACTATCAATATTAACACCTCTTTCAGGAAATGAGGATATAGACCTTACCTCTAGCGATACTCCCAATGTGATGTAGTGGCGTCAACATCTTGGTGACTCGACAGTCTCTTTAGAGTCTTCTGCTCCTTTTGATAATTTTAATGTAGTCGTCCTCCTCGTCGCAAGACCCATCGTCTACCTGCGATTGAAGTTCTTGCTCACTCTCTTCAAACATACTAGGTGCTCATTCACCTTCCTTTGTGTTCCTTCTTTTCCTTGATCTGAATCTCCTTCCACTCCTTAGGAATCCAACTTCTAATTTAGGTTCTATACTTTCTGGGAACATCTCAACTCACAATTTCCCATTTTCTTGACAACTCATTTGTGACATAGCCTTCCTGCGGTGTCTGTGCATCTCAACTACTCAACTGTAAGATACCCTTCTCATAAATGAGCATCTTGATCCATGTATTGATAGATAATAGATACCTTCTTCACGGTCCTTGGAATTTTTTTTTTAGCCTCACTATATGAGGTTATAGCCTCTACTGCAAACTCATTAATATACCCTTTCAAAATACTGTCAACCCAAAAATCAACAGCTCTAGAGATGGTATTACTTACACTAGTTACTTCATGAACCAACTGATCATTCCACTCGACCACTTCTCCTCTCTGGAAATTTTTCTTCCTTCTTGCCAATCTAGACAGCCTCTCATGCAATACAATGGGAAATTCCGCAAAGAATATCTCGTGAATATCAGTGTATATGTAGTGGTATACCCAGTTTTTTGTGCTCAACTGAGATCCTGTGCTCTCTTCTTGTGCAAATTATATCATTTTAGACTGCATCTAGTCCTCTACCTTGTTCTTTTTCAGATGCAACAACATTTCCCTCAACTCAAATGGTTAATGGTCCCAACAATGGAACCATTTGTTGGCCTCTATCTACTTCTCGTCTAGACCCATGGTTTAACAACAACACAATACCAACAAGACACCAAAAGAGATTGGCCTGACAGAGAAAGCTCAGTTGGAAACTCCCACAAGGTAGGCACAGTCTCACTTGAGATATCTTAATGGGTAACTTCCAGAAGCATGTTTCTACAGTTGGTGAGGGATTATAGTCCCTTGGCGTGTGGCCAAGGCACTTGATAAAGACGTTGGGATGGAGTCTTTCTCTCTGCAACACTGGTAGAGCTATGTGCCATAGTTTACCTGCATGACACAACAATGTCTTTAGGCCTTAATGGCTGGCACAAGGGTGCAACACAGCCAACCCCTCACACACTACAGATAGTTCGCGACTTATATTTATACTTAGCAAATTAACCATAAACTTATACTTAGTAGTTTCAGCAATAGTTTTGAGCAGTCATACATTCATTCTGCGACAGTCATATAACACAAATGTAACATTAATAATGCAATATAAGAAAACATTCACCATTCAACAACATTCATTGATACAACACTTGAAATAACATGGAAACCCATCTGGGAAAAACCACCAAGGTGCTCTTCATCTAGCATGAGAAATGGATATAGCACCTTGCAGCCTAGAACTTACAGACTATTCTTAAGATATGGTTTTTCTGACTCAATCTTCTTTCTCTCATTCTCTTTGGTTTATTCTTCTATCTACTCCTACTGATCCACACACAGCCTGGATCGACTCTTCTACCTCTACTAGCGGTCTACACACAAGGCTGTAAGATCCGTGTCTCAACAGCCTTCTACTTCTATTGTCTAGCCAACTTACTAAACTTACGTAACCGTATGAACCAAAACACATCAAATAACTCTTGAACCCTTATACATAGTGAGTTCCTTCTACTTATAGTATCTATGAGACCACACAGGGTCACCTGAGTATAGCTCAGTTATTACAGACTCAACAACTTACAAAATATATTTGTTACATAAATGTCAGCCCATACCTAGCCGTAAAAGTCCTGGAAGACATTAACCACAACTTTAACTAGCCGCAAAGACGTTTTTCAGCTTACTTCTGTTGGTCATAACTAGCTGCAAAAAATTTCCTTCTATCTTCCACTGGTTCGTCCTTCTATTGTCTTCCTTGATTTCCACTTATCCAGCTTTAATTGTTCTACCTTCCTCTTCAATCAACTTGGATCTACCTTCCTTGTCACAGCTTTCCTTTCTATCTTCCTCTGTCGCGTGGATGTTTATCTTCTTGTGTCGATTCCTTCATTCCCTTCTTGACCTGTTTTTATTCTATCGCGCGCACACTTTTCCTCTTTTGCTTGCGCGTCTAATTTATCCTTGTATACTTTTCCTTCTTTTCCTCTCTCTTCTCCTAGACCAACAGAATTGGAAGAAAACTTGAAAGAAACTACTAATCAACTATTCAAAAACCTACAAAAAACTATTAAAAACCCAGGGATCCTATGGGATTGACTCGATGGAGTTGCTAAAGTGTAGCCAAGGAAAAACCCAGGCTACATGCAGAAGCACCTCCCTTACCTCTAGAGGATGAAAGGGTAGATTCAATGGAGAAAAGACAAGCTGCAACAAATTGTTAGAAAATAAAACAAATACGAAGCATATACCATCTACAAACTAAATAAACACACATGAAACAATATACCTTCTTATATGGTTTTAAAGAGGGCCACCATGCCCAAACTCAGAAGAGGCCTCTCCACAGGCTAGGGTTGGGTGGAGTTTTGACTCAACACACCAAAGGGAATGAGAAAATGGAGGAATGGAGTAGTGGGGGGGTGAATAGATTAAGATTGAAAGGACTCTCAAGGTACTCACGTGGGCATTATAATGATAGGGAGGAGGAATCATGTATGTGATGGGGATCCCTACCCATCTATTTATAGTTGTTCTCAACTTTTTAGGGTTTTTAGCCCCAAGTTAGGGTTTTGGGCCCTACCTAGTGTTATAATCCCTTTCTGCTTGTTTCTTAGCTCCTTTTGGGGTTTCTAAGCCCCTTTAGGGTTTTTAGACCCCTTTTGGGGCTTTAGCCCTCTTTTTGAGATTTTTCGCTCATTTTTTTTATATCTTTTTAAGCTCTTTTGTGGGTTTTTAAGCCCTTTAAGGGTATTTTTGGAGCTTTTTGAGAGAAAAACATAGGTTAAATGGGTGTAGGGGTGGAATGGGTTAGGACATGGATGTCTTTGCATGGTGTACGCTATATGAGAAATTTTTGTGTTTATGGATCTCCCCCTGATGTGTAAGGGAAGGAGCTCATTATATAGTCGATGGACATCATTGGATCTTAGGGATCATGGAGAGACCTGTTAAGAAGCGGTGCTTCCTCGTTTGGGACATGGTGGCTTTTGGTTTTGTATTAATGTTGGTTCCCATCAATGGGTGAGATACAAAGAATGTGTGGCATACATATGGATAAGGAGGGCATACCCATGCTCATAACAATGTCAAAAGAATAGTGCAATCAAGGCTCCCAAACACAAGAGTTGATCATGTACAACTGTTGTTACATAATGGTGGCCTCAATAAGAGGCTCAATACAATACTAATTTGAAGAACTGATACATCGAACCCATGGCATTCTCATGAAATGCAATATCTTCATAATTGAAGACCTACTAGATCAGGAAGTTTACATAACTGTAAGGACTCACAGATGGAGAGTTAGAGTCTCTGTGGTACAATATGCCACATCAATCATGAATCTATACAGAAGCACTGCTCAGGGGATTCTGAACACTGTCTCCAACACAACTCAAAAATCACAAGAGACATGAACCTGTTTGGGTCCCTTAATAGACTCACCGATGTGCTAGAGTCAAAGGACAACTGGGGTCTTCAACCAAATACTACACAAACCAATACCCTGTACGAATCTTGTTGTAATCTCATAAATCACATAAGGTTACCAATAATACATACTAAAACATACATACATAACAGAGACAAGAGACAAGAACAAGTAGGTAGAATAACAGATTATATTATAATGAAAGGGTCCATACAATACAGAGACCTGAACCAACTTCTCATCTGGCTCAACAGCCTAATATATATGAATTAAAAACAGTTACAAATAACTACCTGTCAGTTCACTCAACCGACACGACCTTATGTGGCCGACCTAATTTCTAATTAGTCGGCTGATCGACTTAGTCGGCTAATCGACTAAGTCAGTTTTCGTTCAAGTCAGCTTACCGACTTGCTCCTCCAACATCTCCCCCATGAAAAAAATGTTTCTTCATCCCGAAGAAACAGGGAGGTACCAAAATTTCTTTGCTTGTTTAAGTAGTCATTCATGTGCTTGATCTTCATGGGATGTGAAGTCTGATGGTTGGTATTTTCTGTACACAGACTTCGACAATTGCTTCAGCTATCACTGCCAGCTGATGTTGAAAATCCATCCAACTCTGTAGTATTTTCTGTATGTCGATGGTTAGTGTAGTTAGACTTGATCGTATCGACATTTTTTCTTGAATGGGAAATTCTGCTATCTTCTCCATGTCAGGACCCATAAACTGGTCCTTTTCTTCTGCTGTCTCAAAGAGTCACCTCATCTACGGGTAGATGATGTCTAATTTTTCTAGATTTGGGATTGCTTGCTGCACCCACTGATGTGCTTGTCATTCGTGCTTTTGCAATTTGGCTGTTTCGAGCACTATTTTCAATTGTGCTTTTGAGTGCTTCCTCTGTGTTTTTTCTCTTTTTGAGCACTTGGATTTCTTGTCGAGTTTGTCTAACTTGCTGATATACTTGCCCATAATATGCAGGCCAATCGCTCAGTACTTCTTTTGTAATGACTGACTCCTCCATGTGGGCTTGCAGCACCTTGTATGCCTCTGAAAAGGTTGTGTGCTGTTGCATCAGTAGTCGAATTGTTTCTTCCTTTTGCTCCTCTTTTGTGTCCTGTATTTGTGCCTACAGTTCCGACACCACGCTTTCAAACAACTAATAATCTCTTTCTAGTAGTTTGTTGGTGTTGACTTCTATAGGTCCTGGTATTATAGACTGGACCAGGTTTCTACATTTGTTAAGGAACTCGACTTGTTATTTTTCCTTGTTGTCGAGCTCCTTACGTTTGTGCTAGCTCCTTGTCTTTGCTTCAATTTCCAGTGCTTCCAGGAGTTGTCCTTTCTCTCCATCCCTCAACTTGGTTGTATTGACTGCAGTGGTCGACCCAAGTTGACTGATGTGGACCATTGTTGTCTATCCATGATGGTCCTTCTTTTTTTTCTCCTTCTTCTTCTTTTGCTTCTATGGCTCTGCTTGTTTTGGCACCTGTGCACCTACAAGAGTCAAATTTGGATTGTCTGTTTGTTGGGAAGCAATGTTTGATGGTATTTTTGTTTGGATCAGTTGGATAACTGCTGCATCTGGTTATGCCTCTGGTTGGTTGATTACAGAGGGTCCAGAAGTGGATGTGGTTGGAGCTAATGGTTGTGGTGGAGGTGGTTCTGGGGCAACTAGTTGAATTAGAGGTTCTGAGTTGGGGGGTGGTGGTGATGGTGTTGGTGAATGGTAGGGTGTGATTGGGTTGGTGGAAGTATGGTCAGGTGATGGGCCATGGATCTGAGGAGGTGAATCCAGGTCAGAGAATAGTTGGTCGATTTCTTGATTTATTTCCTCCATGTTTTATTCTTCCTCATCCCTGGTCAGTTCAGAGGGTGGCGGGTGGGGTTCGGGGTCGGTCGGAATGATAGATGTGGTCCGACGTGTGACAAATTCAGCTTCTTTGTTGGGGTTCCTTTGGAACGTCAAACTTATCACTACCACAGTCTTCGACCTCTTGAGTACTTGGCCAGGTTGGGGAACTGGTAGTCTGGATCCGCCGACATCAAACAAAGGTGCTTTGGTAGAGAGCTTTTGTACCGTGGTGAATATCTTAGGAATTTTTTCTATGTATGCATGGAGGTATTTGTCGTGGTCGAACTTTTGTTTCAAAGTCTCTGACATATCTTTCTTTCATATGTCTAGTGGAATTATGGAAGGCTGCTCTGGAATTGTCTCTTGCGTTATCTTGGTCTGAGACGGGGGTGGAGGTGTAGACACGAGATCCACAACATTTTCGACTATTGAAGTGTTTGTGCTCTTTGCTTTCTTCGGTCGACCCTATTGTGCCCCTGCCTCAACAAATTTATGGAACTGGGTTTCCACCGGCATTTTAGTTGCTATGGTGTCTTCTATAATGTCGAGGGTCGTAGCTGCCAGTTCCTCCTCATCTTCTGAAGACTCTGGGATGATAATCTTGCACTTACCTTTCCCTTGCTATTGTTCTTGTGTTTTCTTCCTTTTTCTTGAGGCTGATATCTCCTTCGAAAATTTGGTTATATTTTCTTTGGTGACAGAAAACTATGGATTTTCAGTTTCTATCTCTCCCCTTGGGTCTTGGGTCGAGACAAGTTTTCCTTCAGCCGGATTGGTTACCTGCTGTTCTGTGTGTGTCTCTTCCCTTTTTGCTTTCGTAGGTTTGATTATAATTTGTAGTCGATGAGTGCCTTCAATCAGTGTCTCCTCCGACACAAAGGTGTTGATGTACAAGTTGAGCTCATAATCATCCTCCTTCTTCTAGTTTGTCAACGGCTCTTCTATCGACAGGTTTGTTTCTTTTTCCTTTGCTGGTATTGGTAGTTTTGTACCCGCCTGTCGAGATAGCTCCTGAAATATCTCTTCGACTGTCGGGTAGTAGTTGAGGGTCTTTGCATTTGCTTTGGCGCCCTGCATGTAGCACACCATGGTATGGTCGAGTTCTAGCTGGATGTGGGCCTTTTTTGGCAGACTTCGTTGGATGTTTTGAGGCACCCTCCATCTGGTCATGCAGACTTTTAACTACTGGAACTAGTTTTCTAACAACACTTTCCCATTTGCAAGTTCCTTCATTGTTCGATTCTAGGAGAATGCTTTGAATCTCCACATATGAAATCTTGTCGGTTCTTGAAATTGTTTATCCCTGACAAGCCACAAAGAGTACATTACTATCCATAACATAAGGGACGGGAACCTGATGATTCCTCCCGTCTCTTGGCATTTTTCGCAGATGCCTTTGAGCATGTCAGTGACATACTCCGCCCATCTGTAAATCTTTTCGGTGTCAGCAATGGTGTCCACTACCTCCAACATATCTAGTTTGAGGTCGCTTCCATGACCTGCTGTTGTGAGTGTAGTAGCTATGATCTTGGCCATAATTTGTGGCGTTCGAGCTGTTATATGGCTAATCATTAGCCATTTTGAGTTTTTCCCTGATGTTGAACCTGTTAGTTCTTAGAACAGTCCTTATTTTATACCGACTGGTATTGTGTCTCCTTGGTTTGACAGACCTATTAGTTTGTAGATAAATTCCCCAGAGATGTCGATTGGTTGGTCGAAGTAAAATCGGCCATTGTGGTACCGAATTATGATAAATTTGACTGTTGTTTCTTTCATGCCTCCAAAAGTGGCCATGAGCGGTGCGTTGACATAGTTTATGATGGTGTTGTGCTGTAATTTCTTTACAGCTGGGGTAGGCTTCTTGTCGACGTAAGCCCATTCTTTTATATCGGCCCATAGTTTTTCCCATGAGCCTTCCTAAACCTTAGCATTCTTGATGTTCTTTATCCCCCTTACTAATGGTGTCTCTGTAGTTTGTAGTTCCTTGGCCTTGGCTGTGGCTCTGGTTTGTTTTGGTTCCATCTTGTCGGTCTGCTGGTCGATTTTACTTCGATATTCTTGGTTTTCAGTCGTCTGGTTGCTCTATTGCTCTCTCTGTTTGAATTGTAGTGAATAATCCTTTGGCGGTTTAGTATTTATAGTTGATGTGTTGGATGTTTTTGTCGATGGGTGTATTAATGGCGGATGTGATGGTCCAGCATGAACACTTGAGTGTGCGTTAATGGTGATTTGGTTTTGGCGCTCGAAGTCATGAATGCGCGAAGGGACTGTCGAGGTCGTTGGTCGATGTTGATTATGAAAATGGTCGATGGTGTTATGTCGATGGGCGTGATGTCAGTTGTCGAAGTGGTGATTCCCTGTCATATTTTAGTGTGTGTATCAGTACTATTTTTATTTTTGGATTTTTAGATTTTTATAGCATTTGTTTAACCGTTATGGTCATTATATGTTTTTTTTATTATCTGGTTTAGTTTCTATACCGCTTTAGTCGGGCACCATTAACAAGTTTCTGAAATACTATGCCTTGTAACATCTTTAGTCAGACTGATCCATTGGCATGTATCTCTTCGACAACGTAGAGTCCCATCCATTCTGTATGTAGCTTTTTAGGTTTTCCTTTTACCCGACTGTTGTATAGTAAGGAAAGGTCTCCTACCAACAGATTTTTGTTTTTGATGTTTCTATCGTGCCATGCCTTTTGTTGTTCCTTCTAGATTTCTTGATGTTGTATCGCGATTAGTCGGTGTTCTTCTAGCTTACTTAGTTGCAACAGTTGGTCCTTTATTCCTTGTTCGACATCGACATGTAAAATCTCTGCGATAATAGGTGTTTGTTGTCGGAAGTGTAATGGAACTACTGCTTCTTGTCCATAAACTAGTCAAAAGGGGTTGAGCATTTGTATGTTGTTTTGTATGCCCATAGTACTGCAGGTATCTTTTCATCCCAATCATCCTTGTTAGTATTACATATTTTTGTTAATCCTTTTGTTAATGTTTTATTAAATGCTTCAATTGCTCCATTCGATTGAGGATGGTATACTGTACTCCGACGATGGTCGATTTGGAACTGGTCTGTTAGTGATTTAATGATTTTATTAATAAAGTGTGTTCCCTAGTTGCTGATTAGGGTTAGTGGACATCCAATTTGGGTAATGATATTTTCGTAAATGAATTTGGCGGCTATCTCACTAGAACACGTGTCGATTGGTTCTGCTTCTGCCCATTTGGTTACATATTCGACTGCAGTTATTATGTACCTTGCACCTGTTCTTTTTGCTGGTATAGGAAATGGTCGTATGAAGTCGATAGCCCAAATTTCAAATGTCAAACTTGGGTTTACTAATATCAAGGGAATTTCTGTACTAGGCAGGGGTCGACCCAGTCATTGACATCTATCACAATGGCTTACAAAAATTTTGCTGTCTTTGTGAAGTGTCGGCCACCACAACCCTGATTGTTGGATTTTCTTTGCAGTTGTGTCTGCTTGGAAATGTCCTCCTACAGGTCTGTAATGTGCTTCATGCAAAATATTACTCCTTTCATGTTCTAGTACACACCTTCTGAGGATGTCGTCTAAACCCATTTTGTATAGGAATCCATTTATGAGGCTATAAGGTGTAGATTTCATGGCTAAGATCTGTTTCTTTTTGGTACTCATGCCTTCTGGTGCTTGTCCATTTTCTAAAAACTGAGCTATTTCCTCTAAGTCTGTCGGGACTGCTTCTATTTCGAAATAAATGTGCATCTGGTAAGTCGTCTTCAACTCCTGTCAGTTCCTCTCCTGTGTTGATTCGGGACAAATGGTCGGGACCGACATTTAACTTACCTGGTCTGACAACAACTTCAAATTCAAGTTCTTGGAATAGAAGTAGCCATCGACAACTTATTCCATGGTGTATTGGTTTATTGATGAGGTATTTTAGTGCTTGATGGTCAGTATAGAAGATAAATGGGTTAGCTAGGAGGTAGTGTCGATATTTTTGTAGGACGAAGACCATTCCTAATGCTTCTCTTTCTGTTGTCGAATGATTTCTTTCAGCTTTGTTTAATTTTCTGCTACTGTAGACTATAGGATAGTCCATTCCATCATCTCCTGGTTGAGTTAGGATTGCTCCTATTGCTAGACCTAATGTGTCAATGTGAACATGGAATTTGCTCGACCAGTTTGGAAACCTTAGGATGGGTGCTTCGACTAGTTTTCTTTTTAGTTTTTCAAATGATATGTGACATTCTTCTGTCCATTCGAACTCTTTATCTTCCCTTAATAGTTCTTCTAGTGCATAGGTCATGTCTGAATAATATCTTATGATTTTTCTGTAATATCCTATATGACCAAGTAACACCCTGACTTGTTTTGAGTTCACTAGTGGTTTTAAGTCGAGGATAATTTTTATTTTTGCAAAGTCGACCTTAATACCTTCCTTGCAGACAATATGTCCTAACAATATCCCTATGGGGATCACAAATATGCACTTCCTGATGTTCAAAGATAATTGGATTTGTCGACATCTTTCCAACATAAGCCTTAGCCATTTACAATGATCTTTTAACATGGATTATATTGTCCAATCCTCAAAGTATATTGCCATGGTTTTGTAAATATATTCTTGGAATGTTTTGACCACAATTCTAGAGAATAGTACAGGTGCATTTTTTAATCCAAAAGGCATAACCCTATAAACTATATATATCAGTCTTTGAATACAAAGAAAAGTTAGTCAGAGTCAGAGTTAGTTAGTCAAGAGATTTAGAGAAGCAGTTCATAAACACTGTAAGTATGTTTCTGAGTTTGAATAAAGAGTTGTATGCATTGCCGTTGAAGATTGCGTTTGATTAAGAGTTAGCGGACTTCACCCCTGATTGTTGAGAGGGCCCCTCATCAACTAGAGGTTCATTTCTTTGTTTAATTTAGTTCTTTCTTTTCTGTTTTAGCTAGTTTAGTTTAATTTCCAATTTGTTTTCATTAGTTAATAGTAAATGCTATTTTATTTCCTGTATTGCATTAGCTTAGTTTTATTTCAATAGTTAAATAAGTAGATGCGAGCATAGATTTGCTTTCAGCCATTTGTTTCTAGTCATTTGTTTTCAGTTATTTGTTTTCACTTAGTTTATTTACAGTCATTTCATTCCAGTATTGTTTTTAGTTTTTATTTTCGAACATATAGAATAGTTTGCTTCCATTTGAATTTAGTCTTGTTTGTTTATTTTCTGTTATGAATTTGCTTATATAGAATAGTTTTCTTTGATTTAAATTCAGTTATGTTTATTTATTTCTTGCCATGAATTTGCTTAAGTTAATTTCCAGTTTGTTTAAATTAATTTCCAGCTTATTAATTAGTTTAAAATGCAATGATTTCTTTTTGTTTAAGAGATAGTTTGAAGTTAATTTGCTGATTAAATAGGTTAGTTTATTGATTCCATGCATTAGGTTTAGAATTGCATAAATTCAGCTGAAGAATTAATTCATTTAGGTTAGTTTTTATCATTTTCAACTGTACGGACTGCCATTCAGATTATCTGTCCAGTCTGTCATTCAGTCACCCTTTACAGACCTACTGTTCAGTCTGTCATTTAACCCTCGGTTCTGTTTTTAATGTTTTTTTCAAGATTGTTTCTAGTTTTGTTTTGTTAATGTTTGGATTATGTTTGTAGTTGATCATTTTATTTAAGTATTGCAATTAAAGTTTGATTGTTTTAGGTTATTTATTAAAGTTTTATTATTCTTCTTTTATTTTCTTTTTAGATTAAATATTGATTAAGTTGTTCTTATTTTCTGATTTTGTTTTACTATTGTTTTACGTCTTTGTTTGTATATAGAGTTTAGGGTTAGATGTATTATTTTTAAGAGAAGGTTAGATTATTTGTAATCATAGGAATCATTCTTGTTTTTATGTCTTTATTGAAGAATAGAGTTTAAATATCTTTATTAAGTTTTCTAGTTGCTTCTATTTATTATCTTTATTAACTTTTCTACTTGCTTTTCAGTTTTCTATTTTTGTAAGAAAAGTTGTCTTTTTACCCCAGCCTTCCGCTTAAGGAGTAGTTAGTTGATTATTTGTCAGTTTAGTTGTTATAATTCCTTTTATGTATGAGTTAGTGTCTCAAATTATAAGTATTATTGTTTATGTCTTTCTTTTTAGTAGTTGTTTAGATTTGATACTCCAGTCCAATACAATTATTCAGATAGTCTTAGGAGTTTGACTCGGTTTTTCATTTTGAAATATCTTTCGATCTTTTGTTTATTAAAATACCTCCACGACACCCTAGGAGACTTTTTACCTTTGTATATATTTTGTATCAACTCTAAGCTTACTAACCCCGGTTTATAATTTAATATTAGGTGTATTTAAGATAGTAGAACACACCCAATAGGGACATGGGTCCTCCGCAAACTATCCCTCCTTAGAAAGGATTGGGATGAAAGCCATCCATGGGTTAGACGGGGCAATAAACATATTAGGATCATACTGGTAGGAATCTGAGTCAAAAGTAGAGGCAGTGTGGCCTTCTGAAGGTGAGGAAGGTTTTCGAGGAGGGCCTCGACGGTGATGTTCTAAAGACCCGAATTGAGGGGGGTGCCCCCTAAGTCGTGAGGAAGAATGAGGTGGATCAATGGTGGCTAATGATGGTAACCGGTAATGAGTTTTGGACCCCGGTTTAATGGCTACCTATTGGCTCATAGGTGGTCACTCGGCCACTAAGACTACCAGAAGACAGCAATTGGGTTTTTCCTCACAGCCATTCTAGTTAATCGATAAGGGTCATTACTGGTTTCCCTCGACAATTTCTCTCATTGGCCAACTACTTTGGGGTTCCCATGGTACTCCTCACAATGAGTTTTAGGGCATATCCCAAGCACTTCCCACGGTTAAGACAATTAGGGACTTATGTCCTCAAACTGCAAAATTTTGATTTAAAGTAAATTGGTTAATTTTAAAGGCTCACTCGGGGTCATGAACCGAGTTTGGTTGAATTATATGGTATGGTTATGTGTTTACTTTGTATTTAGTTCTATTTATTTTAATTATTTGTTAATCGTGTGATAAGAAAATAGTACTGGAAATTATGCACAGTTTAGGAAATGGGAAACACAACCTGTAACATATGAACCATAAAAAATGAACAGAACCAAAGTGCACTATAAAACTGTAAAATGATATTATATAGTGTGACTACCCTATTTTGTATCCCTCTTAGGCCAAGAAGGACTGTTGGACTCTCATCAAAGTGGGAACAATCCCACCCGTAGATCCACAGGTCACTCCTCAAATGCAAGGTTGCTCAACAGGGAGGACGCATATGCCATGAAACCCCCAATGGTTTCCACCCCCTCTAGCTTCCAAGACACTTATTTTTAATGGATTAGAGAAATATCAATGATAGATTCCTATTAGTACACTTGTTCAATCCTCTGTCTTATCTCAGAATACCTTGGAGGGTGATGACTGAGTAGAGGAGGAAGGGTTGGGTAAGGAGGTTAATTTCCATCTCAGCTTTAAGATAATGAACTAAACTTGTAAAAAAATAATAAAATAATAATATATAGATTTGAATTTGTAAACAGTTAACCATACAAGCAACCAAATGTAAAAATAACATGAAAAATAGACAGGTCGCGGAAACAGGCCAAGAACAGGCGACTGGGTCAATCAAAAAGTTGAAATAGGAGCTCTGGGTCACTAAAAAACTAGAAACAAGAGCGACTGATCTCCTGGGAGGCCAAGTCACACTTTTAGGGGCTTAATGAGCGACTAGGTCACACCTTTAAATCCTGCATGAGTGTCTGGGTGGTAATTTTTTTTTGTAGGTCACTCTTTTTTGGCCTAAATAGGCAACTGGGTCGCACCTTTTAGGCCTGAACAACTGACTGGGTTGCACCTTTCAGGCCTAAATAGGCAATTGGGTCACACCTTTCAGGCTTGAATGAGTGACTGGGTTTCTTATGGGCCTAAAATAGCAGTGATGGTGCCTACAGAGGTAGGTCGCATCTGTCGGGGCCAAACAAGAGACTAGGTCGCTCTGTTATGGGATGAATAGGCAACTAGGTTGCTCCTTTCAACCCAAAATAGGCGGATGGGCCTAAAAACAAGAAAATTTAAAAAATGGAGTTAGGTACTGTTGGGGCCTGGAAATTCGCAGGCGACAACAGTAAAGGATTCTCCCCAATCAACGTTCCCAACTAGCCCGTTGACTGTTTGGTGTAGGGAATCCGTCCGGTTTGTGGTCTGGCTACCGTAGTTCAAGGTAACAAAACAAAGCGTTTTACCGGTTGCGGCCCGGTCCACTGAGTTTTTGTAATTTTTACTTAATGTATGCAATGCAAATGCCTAACTAACAAATGCAGGGTGATAAAGATGCAAGGAACTACACAATGTGATGCGCAGGTTCTTACCTCTCGTCTTAGGCTCACGAACATCTAAATCACATATGCAGCCATGAAGTAAATAAATTAACTATCTAATTACCTATCTATCTATCCCCGGGGAGCCAAAAGAATGATTATTTGTGAGTAATGTGTGATTTCCATGTATGATAAACAGAAATTACAGATAGCTGATATTCATATTTACAACACAGGAATGAGAAAAATATTCTAACAATCAGGTAGCTAATTGTTATATAAGCAACATACATTACTCTTGGTGAACTTTCCACAAAAATAAATCAGAAATCATCCAACAAGACATAGGCCATAAAGTTAGAATGATCTCACGATTCATGGACACAAGCTGAAAAATAAAGTAGTTCATCTTTCCGCCATCCATTGCATAAAATTAGGAAAATTCACATCTCTTTCTCCAACCGGCAAACTGTAATTTTTTATTGCAAAAGGAAATATTTCTTCTTACAATATGTCCTCCAGTCTTACTGGGGAAAAATCCCCTTTCTCTTCTTAGTCTATTACATTTATACAAAAAGAGTGAAATGGTTGGGCTGCCCAAAGTAGCCTTTGGGCTTCCCAACCTTTCATTTTCCCAATGCTTTGCTTTTCCCAACGCTTTGATTTTACAAAATATTACAAAATATAAAGATGACCCATCCCCTACGAAGAGGGCCCAACTTGGTTTTCTAGGAACTTCTTCCACGCTGCAGCCTCACTAGCGATGCCTTCAAAAGTGCTAGGCTCCAAAAACTGAATATTTATCTCAAATTTTTCGGCTTGATTCTTGATAGCCTCGATCCTTGCTGGGCTCAAACGAATCTGATCTTCCAAAAATTGTACACTAACGGCTGGGTGGCCCACCTCACTCTTCAAAACTAGGTCATCAATAGCCTTGATCTGTTGTGTTCTGGCCTTTGCATCCTGATATCTGCTTTGCAATATCTCTATGAAGGTTTCATGGTCTGGGAGCTCATCAAGCTTATGCTCAGCGTCTGTTTGACACTGGCTAAATGTATTAAGGAGCCTCCTGAAATATTTTGAGCATGCTCCCTGCGTCCTTTTGACGGTCTTCTTGAAGTCTTTCGTAGTGCTGACATCGAACTCTACTAGGTCATGATCTCTTTGAAGGGCTTGATGGTCTTTGGCTGGTAGTTCTGCTGGAGTCTCCGCATTGTTCTCTAGCCTTGCCATTCTGGCATTCAAAACTTCAAGAACTTCTTGGGATCTATCGACAAAGTAGGAGGAGGTCTCCATGATTTCCCCTAACCGGTTGTCAATCTGAAGGACCTTACACCTTTCCTCCTCTAGAGCAATCTGTAGCTGGAGCATTCTAGATTTCTGGGCTAAGATATGTTCTTTGAATGGCTGGAGCAATGAAGAGATCTGTTCCTGATGTTCCTTTATCAATTCTTGGGAGTGCATATAATTGGCTGTAAAGATGATCTTCTGCTGCTCCTCTAGCTCCTCCACCTTTTCCAGCAATCGCTCCTTCTCCTTCTTCAACTCTTGATCTTCTGCTTGCACTTGCTCAAGGTGTTCTTGTGTAGTCTCCTAAGCTTATCTCTCTTCATGCAGGGCCTGTAACTCAGCTTCAGCAGTCTTCATCTCCCTCTGTAAGTGTTCAAATTTCCACTTTAACATGTTTCCTTCCTCTCTCTCTCTCTTCAGGGTATCCTTCAGCTGAGCAGAAGATTTCTTGTATGACTCTAGTTTAGTCATCACCTTGTCTATGTTATCTTCTGAGGCATGTAGTATTACAGTCCCAGCCCTTATGGTAAGCCTTGGATCTAGGTCCGTTCCTAGCATAACAATAGTATCTGTTATCATTTTGCCAGGCATACCTTCTGCTTCTACCTTCCTTTCCGTCCTTTTCATTATTCTATTGGTGGCCCTATCATAACAGATAGTATTGAAGTCGGGGACTTCTTCACCCTTTTTCTGGATGAAAGGCACTAGCTGGAGAATAGGGGCCACAAGGATGCTAGCAGCGGGTACTTGAGAGGTCTGCACCTCGGGGTTTTCCTCCTCCTGGGTCTGCCCTGCTGCTGTTTCAGAAACTGACTGTTGTGTCAACTCTATTCTTTCAGCATCCTACTTTTGGAGCTCCTCATCAAGCTTTCTCTTTGCTTCTTCAGCTGCTTATCTAGCTACTTCCTCTGTTTCGTTGGCTGCCTCTTTTGCTATCTCAGCTGCTTCTTGGGAAGCTTTACTTTTCTCTTCTTCTCCCTTCTGCAACCATTCTGCAGCCTCCTTTTCCAACCTCTGAGCTTCTTCATTCCTCCTTTTAATTCCTTCTTTAGCCTTTTTCTGTTCATCACCTTTCCCACCTATGGTGGTGATTTTCTTCTTAAATCTTCTGTTCAGTGCCGTCATGTTTGGGGCATTCCGGAAGACAGATTCTTCCTTATCGAAATGATGGGTATATTCGAAAAACACCTTATGCTCTTTACAGTGCTCCACTATTTTACCGAGAGTATCATTTCGCCAGCAAGGCATCTCACCAATGGAACTTTCCTAGTTCCTCTATGAATCCGGCAGCTTGTTTCACCCTGGTGAATTTGCAGCTACCTAGCCGGAATGGTAAAGGAGGGTATGCAGTCTTCTTGTGTTGGAACAAGAAACTACCTATTCCGTCAATGAACACCTGCCTGACTGCCTCTTTATGGAATATATAATCCGTTGCATATTTGGGCAGCAGTAAAGGAGTCTTTGATCCTCCATACATTCGGATGTACATACCATTTTCAGTGAAGAAATAATCAGCATATTCTCCTATTACCTGCATGGCACCTTCTGACATACAGTCACATTCCTTCCAGAAAATGAGCGTGTAGAGTGGCATAATGAAGTGCTCGCAGACCTCTGTGTAATGGCTATGGTACTGGTGAGCCCACAAAGGTCTATAAGCGGCATACATAGGCATTCTTTCCCTGTCCCAGATGCACTTGAGATGGGGGAAGGGCTGGTTACACAATATGCAATCTATCAATATTGAACCCATGTAAAAATCGGATCTTTTCTGAGCTTCTCCTCCCAAGGCTGCGGCCAAGCAAGAGGAAATACTGCTTGATACAAGGCTGGCCCAATTGAAGACTGTTCCTTGGGTTGCCACATGAAAGATAATAGGTATCCATTCAAGCTTGAAGAGTCTGCCATTAGCTCTCCCAAATATCTTGTTAAGCATCAGAGCTATAAACCTATAGGGAGGCCTCAAGCTCGCTGTATCGTACTCACCGGTTTGCCTATATCAGTAGAGCTTTCCTTGCAAGAGCATTTTCTTAAGAGTTTCAACCAGGTCCATTCTGATGCTGTCCAGCCAATCGTCAGATAAGAAGACTCGAGCTTCTGGTAGGTGATAGGCCAACGCCACATATCTAGGGCTAAATGCAGCATAGCCCTGTCCTTCAACGTTTCCTATGATCATTGTGGTTGTATTTACATGGGGAAAAATCCATCCAATTACCTCAGAGCATGGGAATAGCTTTGGTCTGGTGGCAACTTTCATGATAGAAGACTTCTCTATGTTAGCATAGATAGATTCTTCTTCGAGGGCCGTGTCGGGAACCTCCCTGCGGGAAATCAATCTGTATATTTCACCCCATTTGTACTCGGGCTCAACACTAGAAACACATTGGGTGTCTTCATATATGTATTCAGTCTTTGTCTCAACTTCTATTTCTGGTACTTCTTCCACCACTAGGGCCTTCTTATTTTGTCTTTTGGACATGGTGAACTCGAATTCTTCCTGCCATATATAACATTGTAATATTGAGACATTCAAGGTGCATACATTTACATGACAGTGTGCAGCACTTTATTTTTTCTATGTATATCATGGCAACAACTAGTCGATGAAACTAAGATATAAGTTTGCATAACTTGACTGACCAAATGCACACTATTCAGTGCTCTTGTCTATATCTCAACATGATGCAAAACATTTCTGTATGATATTAAAACATCGCATCAACCATCTTCTAGACTGTAATAAAATTTCATTCATATGCAAAGTGCTATTTTCACATGTTTAATGCGATAGCAAGTAAAGAAAAAAATGCATGCATGTACAACCCAAAAATGCCTTGGCTATCAGAACCACTGAAACTAGCGCGCAGTATTCCATGACCTTATCTATATTTAGCATGTTAGCAAACTCAGTCTTATGCAATAAAATGAGCAATCTACTGCTGCTACATGATACTGAACAATCTATCAACCATATTCGGGCCGGCATTAAACTCGCATCACTACGCCATGTGCTATTTTTCTATACGGTAGTATTTAGTGAAGCAACTATATACATGTACAACAAAAAAGACTTTGACCATCAGGACCATTAAAATGCAATGTGCAAAGTTCAGGGGTTTAGTCTCTGTATAGCAACGAAAGAGATGCTTGAAAGTAGCTATATACAGTATGACTGCGCAAGTCACCTATGCTTCCAATACCAACAATTACATTAACTCGACCCCACATTCCATTCCATGCGGGTTTCATTAGCAAATCAATCCGCGAGACGTATAGGGAAAAAAATACGCAAAACGAGCGCCATGATACATCCTCTCACAGGTTAGGGTTTTAAAAAAAAAATAGCGCGTAGAAAAGCATGGGTCAAACGGCTGCTACTCAAGGCTGCGGATCAAAGAAACTGTCTGAACAGAAAAAATGGTCAACTACTGGCTGCCGCAGTAAACCCTTTTCCCCGGCTGCGGTTCAAAACTGGGCGTGAACAGGGTGCGCGGGACAGCGCAGGTCAAACGACTGGGAAGCACCAAACCGCTCAAGTTTACTAGGGAGATATGGCCTTCAACCTGCTCCTACTCATCATCCTCGCACAGGTGTTTCGGTGTGGACAGCCGTCCGCACCGAACCCCCTTTCTCCTCTCTGCATGGGGCTGTAAACAACAATGATGGGAAAAACCTGGCTGCTCCGACGATTATACTACCCTCCCACAAAAAAAGATAAAACCTTTTCCTACAAGGCTCGAAACCTAGCGGTATGAGGAAAATGGTTGGGGGACACCATATTACCATAAAAAACCATTAATAGTATAAATGGAAAAGGAGAAAATGACAAGGAGCCTACCTGGAAAACGTAACGCAATCAACGGGAGGATGAGCGGGTCGACGACGTCCAAGCTTCCACGGTTTCCACCTGGATGCAAGTATACCAACAGCAGGGTCCTTCAAGAAGACGACAGCTCAACGGCGACAGTGCTAGGCAGCAAAAACAATAATAGAAAAATAAAACGATGTCCCCGTATATATAGAACTGGACCGCATGTGTGATGACTTAATGGATCGAACGAGAAACAATTCCCGATTGGAAGGTGAGAACTCAAAACCTTCCGCAATGGCGGAAAGCCGCAACATCAACCCGTCCGCAACGGTGAGCAAGCCGCGCGAAAATAGTGATCGGACGTCGGCGGAATTTTGGGTCGGAAGTCTACAACTTAAACTCCTCCGCACGACGGACACTCATAACAAAACACCGTCCGCACCGGCGGAGAGAGCGACGGTAAAAGGCTTTTATACACGGCTAACAAAAACCACAACATAAGTCGGAAAGAAAAATAAAGTCAAATCCCTAACTGATCCGCAATGGCGGAGGCCAGAAGCGAAGATCCGTCCGCAACGACGGACAAGGAAATAATAATTCCTTCCGACGTAGAACCAAAAACCACCCGCAACGGCGGAAAAAGACACGGCAAAGACCTCCGCAACGACGGGAAAATCAAATGAACTAACTTCCGATTCAGAATGTTTCAACTGTGCTTAAGGGCAGCGATAAAGCTAGATCAAAAAATCAGGCATCAGAGGAAAAATCAACCCAGCGGGTAGCTCAATCCAAGCATAAGTGAAGTCGTTCTAAAAGTTCTTAGACCAATTTCAAGAAGAAAAATCAAGCTAACTCAAGCAAAGGGGGGTCCTAAAATTTTTAGAATTTTGGGAAATTGTTGCAGCTGCAACAATTGGCGACTACATGGTGAACCCCAGATTTATGAATTAACTCTTTACCAGCACAAGACCATCTGAATAAGAGTTGAAATCTTCTAGATGTCTTTATCCTCAACCTGGCCAACTTAAGCATTTAAACCACTGAGAAGTAGTCTATTCTTTGGGAAATGGCAACACAGAAATATTGCAAGTCAGAATAACTCTTTTGAGGTCAAATAGGTGAGGTTTATTTTTCCTGTCCTCAGGTATTTTACAGCTTGGACACCACAGGATCGTAACAGAGCGTAAACAGTATTATCATTTTGTTCCTCATTCCCATGCCAACTGCACCTTTGTGGATTTTGAACTTTAGTTCTTTTGATATGAGTTCTCCTACAGGCTTTTCTTACTGAATTTTAATTCAGGATCCTCTATCCCATAGTGTCCTTTTGTGTGAACAATGTGCTTCATATTTCAGTCCACGGACGGAGAGGATCTTGTGGCCATTCAGTACTTCATGCTTTGTTATTTTGCTTTGATATGTAATGCTTTCTTTAAGGAGCTTTGACTTTTGATAGCTTATTGCTTTTCTGAATATATATGACATGGGATCATTTAAATATGATATACTATTTTACTCTGCTTCCTTTCTGTGAGTCTTTTGCTGTCACCCCCTTGGGTATTTAAGATGTGAAATGGATGGAGCCTCGAAATAGTATTCCAGACCTCTTTTATTTCTGAGTTATTTACAGGGGTTAAGTAAGACTTCAACGAATGCATTGGCAGTTAGGAAAACTGCTACTAGAAGACATTCTATACTTTTAAAGCACAGCCTTTTGCTCAAGATTTCAATTAATAAAGAACCCCGATGTCTCCACTACAACCAAAAGTTTGCCTCTTTATTCAAACCAAAAGAAAAACTAGCAAAGCAATAACTCAAATAAAACAATATTAAATCAATTAGCAAAAGAAAACAACCTCAAGCATCAAAGAAATCAAACAATTTATTTATGTACAAAGCAAAAGAAAGAGAAATTTTGCCCACTCCTGAAAAAATATTGTTTTTTGTTTTGTTTTGTTTTCGTTTTTTTTTCTAGAGAGTCAAAGGGTGGGCTGGAAAACAGACACGGGATATCTAACCATGGTCTAGCTGCGCTGTTTTTGAAACTGAACACATGTTCACAATTCTATAATCGTCTTTCACAGCCTGAGGAATTTGAAGGAGCTCAAGCTGAGTGTCAGTCATATGACTAGCCTTTTTTGGAGTAAGATGTCTTAACTCAAAATCAGTCAGATAATTTCCCAGAATAGACTCAGCAGATTCATTTCCCTCTCCTAGCTTAGTGACATTGTGTTTCATATAGGGCTCTCTTAATATCTTAATCAGGTTTGGGCTGCCCTTTTGAGGTAACCATAGGTGAGACCAATCTGAAGCAAAATACCCATTTAGTCTTGCTGTCCAATCTTGGTTCAGGATCATTCCATAGCCATCAGGTATGTCTGCTACTACAATATCAATGTAATGACATATCCTTTCATTTGCAGCAACCGAATCAGAACATTTTCCATCTCCCCCACTACTTTGACACTAGTCTTGTCTAGTTGAGTGACATCCCAAAGAGTAGGTTTTAGCTGCCCCTTAAGTTTTTTGCAAACTGCCAGAGGCATAACTTTCATCGATGATCCAGAGTCCACCAAACAATTATGCACATTGTGATTCAGCATCTCTAGGGTCAAAAGGAAAGGTGGGGCATTGGTTTTCCTTGTCTTAATCAATTCGATCTTTTCTTCCACAGGTTGGTTATTTGTGGGCATCTCCTCTTTAATTTTACCATCCTTTTCTTCCTCATCATCTTTCATAGATTTGGTTGGTACAACAAGAGGCTCTATTTCCTGTTTTCAATTAATGGCTTCAGGTGTGTCATCTTTAACATTTACAGCTACCTGTCTCCTGACATTCTCTTGCAGATTTTTAACCTTTGGAAATATTGCATTTCCCTTAATTTCTAGGTTCTCATCTTTTGTGGACAGAGCTGTATATTGAGATTTGAGGGCATCTTCCTCTATATTGAAAAGCGAAACACCATTCCATAAGAGCATGGCATCATCATCTCCCTTTTCTATGGTCTGTTCCTTTCCTCCCTTTTTACTACTTTCTTCAGTCAATTTGGAATCCAACAACTTATTCATTACCAAAGACATTGAATTCAACCATTGAGGGCACTTCTTCTCAGAGTGAGGTTGCTGGTGAAAAGCAAAGAAATTATCCCCCCTATCTCTGTTATATTTATTGAGGCCGAATTTGGGGAAGGGATTTTCCAATGGTTATTATCCTCTCTTTTAGAATAGTAGGGTCTATCAGTTTTCTGAATGTCCCTTTCTTTTTCCAAGTCTATTATTCAGTTGTAAAGCTTTTGCATTGTTTTCATCATTCCCTCAAGGTCATGTGAGTGCTCCTCTCTGGGTTTGGACGACACCAGCACTCTTTTATCTACAGTTTTCTCTCTAGGTAGATCAGGATAATATTCTACACTTTCCCTCTCAGCCTCTACTCTTTCGGCCTCTTCATAAGTCTCTATCAATGTGGGTTTGGCTTTCACCTTGGCAAACATAGCCAGCTCATGCCCTAGGGATGATGTATAATACTCAATTAAGACCTTATCGGAGGGTCTGTCAGTTTCAGAGAAATTCTTTAGGTATATTGAGAATCTCTGAGTGAACTTATGTACCTTTTCATTCTTCCCTTTTCTTAACAAACCAAGACCTTTCATTAATGAGGCATGAGTTTTCTTGGGTGAGTATTTACTTCTGAAACTTCTTTCAAAGGTGTCCCAATCAGGAATAGAATTCGCAGGTAAACTGAAGTACCAGGATGCTGTTGTTCCTTTAAGGGTGTGAGGAAACAATCTACAGACAATGTCTTCATACTCCCCAGCCCTTAATCCTTCTAGAGCCAAGTAAAAGCTTTGCAAGTGGTCATCTACAGCAATTCTTTCTTCGGGATCAAACTTAGGCAACAGCTTGTCAAAGGCTTGAGGCAAGTTATGCAAAGGAGGTGTGAGGTTTAAAGGAGTTCTTGCTCTCCATGCAGGCAATGGGTTGGGCTGATTTACATTTATGCCAGACATAAGCGCAGCTAAGAGAATGAGAGTCTGAGCAAAGAACAACGCAGGATGAGAATAGGATTTCTTACTTCAAGGTATAACAGGAACTTGTGAGTACCTGGGTCAGGCTGAAAGCTTCAACTATCTGCTGGTAAGGTAATCCTGGGAAAAGTAATTTTCCACGGCCAGTCACACACTGGCGGCCCTCCTTCTAGCGCCAATTCTGTTGGGGCCTGGAAATTCGCAGGTGACAACAGTAAAGGATTCTCCCCAATCAAAGTTCCCAACTAGCCCGTTGACTGTTTGGTGTAGGGAATCCGTCCGGTTTGCGGTCTGGCTACCGCAGGTCAAGGTAACAAAACAAAGGGTTTTACCGGTTGCGGCCCGGTCCACCGAGTTTTTGTAATTTTGACTTAATGTATGCAATGCAAATGCCTAACTAACAAATGCAGGGTGATAAAGATGCAAGGAACTACACAATGTGATGCGCAGGTTCTTACCTCTCGTCTTAGGCTCACGAACATCTAAATCACATATGCAGCCATGAAGTAAATCAATTAACTATCTAATTACCTATCTATCTATCCATGGGGAGCCAAAAGAATGATTATTTGTGAGTAATGTGTGATTTCCATGTATGATAAATAGAAATTACAGATAGCTGATATTCATATTTACAACACAGGAATGAGAAAAATATTCTAACAATCAAGTAGCTAATTGTTATATAAGCAACATACATTACTCTTGGTGAACTTTCCACAAAAATAAATCAGAAATCATCCAACAAGACATAGGCCATAAAGTTAGAACAATCTCACGATTCATGGACACAAGCTGAAAAATAAAGTAGTTCATCTTTCCACCATCCATTGCATAACATTAGGAAAATTCACATCTCTTTCTCCAACCGGCAAACTGTAGTTTTTTATTGCAAAAGGAAATAGTTCTTCTTACAATATGTCCTCCAGTCTTACTGGGGAAAAAGACCTTTTCTCTTCTTAGTCTATTACATTTATACAAAAAGAGTGAAATGGTTGGGCTACCCAAAGTATCCTTTGGGCTTCCCAACCTTTCATTTTCCCAACGCTTTGCTTTTCCCAACGCTTTGCTTTTACAAAATATTACAAAATATAAAGATGACCCATCCCCTACGAAGACGGCCCAGCTTGGTTTTCTAGGAACTTCTTCCACACTGCAGCCTCACTAGCGATGCCTTCAAAAGTGCTAGGCTCCAAAAACTGAATATTTATCTCAAATTTCTTGGCTTGATTCTTGATAGCCTCGATCCTTGCTGGGCTCAAACGAAGCTGATCTTCCAAAAATTGTACACTAACGGCTGGGTGGCCCACCTCACTCTTCAAAACTAGGTCATCAATAGCCTTGATCTGTTGTGTTCTGGCCTCTGCATCCTGATATTTGCTCTGCAATATCTCTATGAAGGTTTCATGGTCTGGGAGCTCATCAAGCTTATGCTCAGCGTCTGTTTGACACCGGTTAAATGTATTAAGGAGCCTCCTGAAATATTCTGAGCATGCTCCCTGCATCCTTTTGACAGTCTTCTTGAAGTCTTCCGTAGTGCTAACAGCGAACTCTACTAGGTCATGATCTCTTTTAAGGGCTTGATGGTCTTTCGCTGGTAGTTTTGCTAGAGTCTCCGCATTGTTCTCCAGCCTTGCTATTCTGGCATTCAAAAATTCAAGAACTTCCTGGGATCTGTCGACGAAGTAGGAGGAGGTCTCCATGATTTCCCCTAACCGGTTGTCAATCTAAAGGACCTTACGCCTTTCCTCCTCTAGAGCAATCTGTAGCTGGAGCATTCTAGCTTTCTGGGCTAAGATATGTTCTTTGAATGGCTGGAGCAACGAAGAGATCTATTCTTGATGTTCCTTTATCAGATCTTGGGAGTGCATATCATTGGCTGTCAATATTATCTTCTGCTACTCCTCTAGCTCCTCCACCTTTGCCAGCAACCGCTCCTTCTCCTTCTTCAACTCTTGATCTTCTGCTTGCACTTGCTCAAGGTGTTCTTGTGTAGTCTCCTGAGCCTGTCTCTCTTCATTCAAGGCCTACAACTCAGCTTCAGCAGTCTTCATCTCCCTCTGTAAGTGTTCAAATTTCTGCTTTAACCTGTTTCCTTCCTCTCTCTCTCTCTTCAGGGTATCCTTCAGCTGAGCAGAAGATTTCTTGTATGACTCCAGTTCAGTCATCACCTTGTCTATCTTATCTTCTGAGGCATGTAGTATTACAGTCCCAGCCCTTATGGTAAGCCTTGTATCTAGGTCCGTTCCTAGCATAACAGCAGTATCTGTTATCATTTTTCCAGGCATACCTTCTGCTTCTACCTTCCTTTCCGTCCTTTTCATTATTCTCTTGGTGGCCCTATCATAATAGACAGTATTGAAGTCGGGGACTTCTTCACCCTTTTTTTGGATGAAAGGCACTAGCTGGAGCGTAGGGGCCACAGGGGTGCTAGTAGCGGGTACTTGAGAGGTCTGCACCTCGAGGTTTTCCTCCTCCTGGGTCTGCCCTGCTGCTGTTTCAGAAACTGACTGTTGTGTCAACTCTATTCTTTCAACCTCCTACTTTTGGAGCTCCTCATCAAGCTTTCTCTTTGCTTCTTCAGCTGCTTGTCTAGCTGCTTCCTCTATTTCTTTGGCTACCTCTTTTGCTATCTCAGCTACTTCTTGGGCAACTTTACTTTTCTCTTCTTCTCCCTTCTGCAGCCATTCTGCAGCCTCCTTTTCCAACCTCTGAGCTTCTTCATTCCTCCTTTTAATTCCTTCTTCAGCCTTTTTCTGTTCATCACCTTTCCCACCTATGGTGGTGATTTTATTCTTAAATCTTATGTTCAGTGCCGTCATGTTTGGGGCATTCCGGAAGACAGATTCTTCCTTATCGAAATGATGGGTATATTCGAAAAACACCTTATGCTCTTTACAGTGCTCTGTTATTTTACCGAGAGTATCATTTCACCAGAAATGCATCTCACCAATGGAACTTTCCTAGTTCCTCTATGAATTCAGCAGCTTGTTTCACCCTGGTGAATTTGTAGCTACCTAGCCTGAATGGTAAAGGAGGGTATGCAGTATTCTTGTGTTGGAACAAGAAACTACCTATTCCATCAATGAACACCTGCCTGACTGCCTCTTTATGGACTATATAATCCGTTGCATATTTGGGCAGCAGTAAAGGAGTCTTTGATCCTCCATACATTCGGATGTACATACCATTTTCAGTGAAGAAATAATCAGCATATTCTCCTATTACCTACATGGCACCTTCTGACATATAGTCACATTCCTTCCGGAAAATGACCGTGTAGAGTGGCATAATGAAGTGCTCGCAGACCTCTATGTAATGGCTATGGTACTGGTGAGCCCACAATGGTCTATAAGCGGCATACACAGGCATTCTTTCCCTGTCCCAGATGCACTTGAGACCGGGGAAGGGCTGGTTACACAATATGCAATCTATCAATATTGAACCCATGTAAAACTCGGATCTTTTCTGAGCTTCTCCTCCCAAGGCTGCGGCCAAGCAAGAGGAAAGATTGCTTGATGCAAGGCTGGCCCAATTGTAGACTGTTCCTTGGGTTGCCACATGAAAGATAGTAGGTATCCATTCAAGATTGAAGAGTCTGCCATTAGCTCTCCCAAAGATCTTGTTAAGCATCAGAGCTATAAATCTGTAGGGAGGCCTCAAGCTTGATGTATCGTACTCACCGGTCTCCCTATATCGGTAGAGCTTTCCTTGCAAGAGCATTTTCTTAAGAGTTTCAACCAGGTCCATTCTGATGCTGTCCAGCCAATCATCAGATAAGAAGACCTGAGCTTCTGGTAGGTGATAGGCCAATGCCACATATCCAGGGCTAAATGCAGCATAGCCCTGTCCTTCAACGTTTCCTATGATCATTGTGGTTGTATTTACATGGGGCAAAATCCAGCCAATTACCTCAGAGCATGGGAACAGCTATGGTCTGGTGGCAACTTTCATGATAGAAGACTTCTCTATGTTAGCATAGATAGATTCTTCTTCGAGGCCCGTGTCAGGAACCTCCCTGAGGGAAATCAATCTGTATATTTCACCCCATTTGTACTCGGGCTCAACACCAGAAACACATTGGGTGTCTTCGTATATGTATTCAGTCTTTGTCTCAACTTCTGTTTTTGGTACTTCTTCCACCACTGGGGCCTTCTAATTTTTTCTTTTGGACATGGTGAACTCAACTTCTTCCTGCCATATATAACATTGTAATATTGAGACATTCAAGGTGCATACATTTACATGACAGTGTGCAGCACTTTATTTTTTCTATGTATATTGTGGCAGCAACTAGTCGATGAAACTAAGATATAAGTTTGCATAACTTGACTGACCAAATGCACAGTATTCAGTGCTCTTGTCTATATCTCAGCATGATGCAAAACATTTCTGTAAGATATTAAAACATCGCATCAACCATCTTCTAGACTGCAATGAAATTTCATCCATATTCAAAGTGTTATTTTCACGTGTTTAATGCGATAGCAAGTAAAGAAACAAATGCATGCATGTACAACCCAAAAATGCCCTGGCTATCAGAACCACTGAAACTAGCACGCAGTATCCCATGACCGTATCTATATTTAGCATGTTAGCAAACTCAGTCTTATGCAATAAAATGAGCAATCTACTGCTGCTACATGATACTGAACAATCTATCAACCATATTCGGGCCAGCATTAAACTCGCATCACTACGCCATGTGCTATTTTTCTATACGGTAGTATTTAGTGAAGCAACTGTATACATGTACAACAAAGAAAACTTTGACCATCAGGACCATTAAAATGCAATGTGCAGAGTTTAGGGGTTTAGTCTCTGTATAGCAACGAAAGAGATGCTTGAAAGTAGCTATATGCAGTATGACTGTGCAAGTCACCTATGCTTCCAATACCAACAATTTAACCATATAGCTAGGCAAAAACAATTACATTAACTCGACCCCACATTCCATTCCCTGCGGGTGTCATTAGCAAATCAATGCGCGAGACGTATAGGGAAAAAACTACGTAAAACGAGCGCCACGATACATCCTCTCACAGGTTAGGGTTTAAAAAAAAAACAGCGTGCGGAAAAGCATGGGTCAAACGGCTGCTACTCAAGGCTGCGGATCAAAGAAACTGTCTGAGAAGAAAAAATGGTCAACTACCGGCTGCCGCAGTAAACCCTTTTCCCTGGCCGCGGTTCGAAACTGGGCGTGAACAGGGTGCACGGGACAGCGCGGGTCAAACGACTGGGAAGCACCAAACCGCTCAAGTTTACTAGGGAGATATGGCCTTCAACCTACTCCTACTCATCATCCTCACACAGGGGTTTCGGTGCGGACGACCGTCCGCACCGAACTCCCTTTCTCCTCTCTGCACGGGGCTGTAAACAACAATGATGGGAAAACTTGGCTCCTCCAATGGTTATACTACCCTCCTGCAAAAAAAGATAAAACCTTTTCCTACAAGGTTCGAAACCTAGCAGTATGAGGAAAACGGCTGGGGGACACCATACTACCGTAAAAAACCATTAATAGTATAAATGGAAAAGGAGAAAATGACAAGGAGCCTACCTGGCAAACGTAACGCAATCAACGGGAGGATGAGCGGGTCGACGACGTCCAAGCTTCCACGGTTTCCACCTAGATGCAAGTATACCGACAGCAGGGTCCTTCAAGAAGATGACAGCTCAACGACGACAGTGCTAGGCAGCAAAAACAATAATAGAAAAATAAAACGTTGTCCTCGTATATATAGAACTGGACCGCTTGTGTGACGACTTAATGGATCGGACGAGAAACAATTCCGGATCGGAAGGTGAGAACTCAAAACCTTCCGCAATGGCAGAAAGCCGCAACATCAACTCGTCCACAACGGTTGGCAAGGTGCGCGAAAATAGTGATCGGACGTCGGCGGACTTTTGGGTCGGAAGTCTACAACTTAAACTCCTCCGCACGGCGGACAATCATAACAAAACGCCGTCTGCACCGGCGGAGAGAGCGACGGTAAAATGCTCCGATACACGGCTAACACAAACCACAACATAAGTCAGAAAGAAAAAGAAATTCAAATCCTGAACTGATCCGCAACGGCGGAGGCCAGAAGCGAAGATCCGTCCGCAACGGCGGACAAGGAAATAATAATGCCTTCCGACGTAGAACCAAAAACCACCCGCAACGGCGGAAAAAGACACGGCAAAGACCTCCGCAATGGCGGGAAAATCAAATGAACTAACTTCCGATTCAGAATGTTTCAACTGCGCTTAAGGGCAACGATAAAGCTAGNGCAAAGGGGGGTCCTAAAATTTTTAGAATTTTGGGAAATTGTTGCAGCTGCAACAGGTACATCTGATAGTAACTGGTACCGGGGTTGAACGGAATCGGATCGTCCCTCTGAGGGATTGATCGGATACAGAAATGGAAGAAAACTTGAAAGAAACTACTAATCAACTATTCAAAAACCTGCAAAAAACTATTAAAACCCCAGGGATCCCGTGGGATTGACTTGGTGGAGTCGTCAAACTGTAGCCAAGGAAAAATACTAGCTACGTGTAGAAGCACCTCCCTTCCATATAGAGGATGAAAGGGTATATTCAATGGAGAAAAGACAAGTTGCAACAAACTGTTAGAAAATAAAACAATTACGAATAATCTACCATCTACAAACTAAATAAACAAACATGAAACAATATACCTTCCTATATGGCTTGAAATAGGGCCACCATGCCCAAACTCAGAAGATGTCTCTCCACAGGCTAGAGTTGGGTGGAGTTTTGACTCAACACACCAAAGGGATTGAGCAATGGAGGAATGAAATTGTGGGGGGGTGAATAGCTTGAGAGTGAAAGGTCTCTCAAGGTACTCACATAAGCATTATAATGATAGGGAGGAGGAATCATCTATGTGATGGGGACCCCTACACCTCTATTTATAGTTGATCTCAACTTTTTAAGGTTTTTAGCCCCTGGTTAGGGTTTTGGGCCCTACCTAGGTTTTTAAGCCCTTTTTTCTTGTTTATTAGCTCCTTTTGGGGTTTTTAAGCCCTTTTAGGTTTTTAAGACCCCTTTTGGGGATTTATCCCTCTTTTTGTGCTTTTTGGCTCCTTTTTGAGCTTTTAAAGCTCTTTTGTGGGTTTTTAAGCCCTTTGAGGGTATTTTTAGAGATTTTGAGAGAAAAACATAGGTTAAATGGGTGTAGGGGTGGAATGGGTTAGGGCATGGATGTCTTTGCATGGTGTAGGCTATATGAGAAACTTTTTGTGTTAGCAAGGTACATTCTGGTTTGCATGTGCTTGAGCAGTTTGAGGTCAAACAAAATGAAGACCAAGCACTTGCCCTATTTCAGAATATTTGGAGTTGCCTGTTGGTGAAAATTGTATAATTTTGGAGGAGGAACAAGATGATATATATGATGGACCAATCAAGGGAGAAAATGATCTGTCCACATAATTGGTGGATGAATATTGTGGAAATTTCAATTTGGTTCATAAATTTTCATCCTATTCATTTCCTATTACTACCATGGTGCATGAGGATGATAACTTAGTGAAGGGATTCTTTCTCTTGGTTCCAAGGGAGGAGAAGGAGATTCCACACTCATACATGGTGATTTGATGAGAGAACCATTCCCTTCTTAGCAAAATCAATAAAGGTATCTATTTCCTATCTTTGATTCTTCCATTAATAGTGAGGATTGCGTGACCAGTGGAAAAGAGTTGAGTTGTTGGGGTTGTGCACATGGGAAAGACATAAGATTCCCATATGGACCTGGAAATGCCAGCTTTTGTTCATCCATGGCATGGATGGATAGGTACTTGTTGGAGTTGCACACTTTGGAGGGTGTACATTTTTCTTACACAAATGGAGCTTCAATAGACACATCCTATAACTCCTGTGAACAACATGGGCATCTATGATTGTTGGAAGATGCCTACTATTTTCTTGGGGCATGGAATTCATATATATATCATTGCAACAACATAATTGTGAGCTGCAATACTTGTGCACATCAGGAAAATAAGAATTTCTATGTTTGGTGGAGAAGGCTCACACGTGTTTGGCCCCACATTGAAGAGTTTCATAAGTTATTGCAAGGACCCTCACAATTTCGATGTTGCATTGGAAGTGTTGATCTTCTAGTGTGGTGGTGTGATTTTCACATCCTCATTTTTCATTTTCTATGATGATAATTTTTTTTATTGTTGTTGATGTTTGGAAGGATGTTGATAAGACCATGGGACCCTAGAACTGTTTGGAATGAAAGTTGTTCAAAAGGGTAAGGAACATTTGGATCCTTGCATAGGATTCAATGGGATCTAGTAATTCTACTTTGTTATATTAGCCGGGTTGAACATTTTGTTGAAGAAGGGTTAGTCACTGGGGGATGACTATAATCAGAGTGGTGCAACAGAAACATAGTGGACCTTGGTATTTAGCTTTTAATTTAGGAATCCAATTATAGAAATCCAATAACCTATTTTGAGAATTGAAGTCACTGGTTGGCTTCATAGATGGTTGGATTTGGTTCTTGATCGAGGAAAATCAATTTTGGAAGGGGAGGAATGTAATGTCCCCATTTTGGATAATAAAACCATAGAAAAAAAAACCCCAAACTTTGAGAATCCCATGGTCCCTAGTGGAGAACTAAATTAATTAATAAGGATCATGTTGGTATATTAATTTCCATAGTATTTTAATTTATCAAACCTTGGGCTACAATTATATGTTGAAACTATAATATTTGAAATAATATGGAATTTTATATTAAGTGGATGTCTAGGAGGCTAAGGTGGTGCATGAATCCTTGTGGACCCAATGATTTTTCATCCTAAAAGAAAACCAAGAGAAAATTAGAAAGATCCATTAAGGAAAAAAAAAAGGTAAAAGCATCAAGCCAAAAAAGCATGCATGAAGCCAGAAACTGCAAGAAAAACATGTCAATGAGAAAATCAGAAAAGTTTAGGAAATCAATGAGGGAAAAATTTATAAAATGAACAAAGGCATGTCAGTGTGAAAAGTAGGAAAAAACAAGGGTGCAATTTCCAAAGGAAGAAAATCATGTCAGTTGGAAAGGAAGGAAAGTAAGGAAGACAAAGCATGAAAGTTCCTATTCAAATCATGAGGGTGCATTGGTTGAGGAAGGTGGGCCACATGAAGATTAAATTCGACCATGAATCCAATTTTCTATAAATTAATGACAGCACACCCATTTCATGTATTTTTTCATTTTTATTTTGTGAGTGAGTGAGCTTTGAGACTCTCTAGTGCTTGGAGATGTGCCCAAGCTATCTTTGGGTGATGTTCCCCTTAGAAAATGTATTCCATCCATGTTCATAATTCTAGTGCATATATTAATGGAATTTTATTGCAAGTTTTGAATTCCATTCCAAACCACTTTGAGTTTGATTGCAGATATTGGGAAGTCTCCCATTCGAATCCCATGTGCTTTCTAGTCTTCTCTTCTTTATGATAATTCCAGGTTAATAAATATTTACTTGAGAAATTCATGGATGTAATTTAAGCCCTCTAATTATTTACATGATTTCATAAGGTATATTTGTAATTTTCAAGACAGTTTGAAGCATTTTCATTGAGTATTAAATGAGATAATTCGACCTAGTCTATATTTCAATGCAAATTTCACTAGTTTTACTGTTTTATGTGTTATCTGATCTTAAATCAACCAATTTATTTCATTTATGTTCTGAGACTATATTAAAAGGATAAAAATTATGTTCCATACCTTAAAAAAAAATTCATGGCCTTCCTTAGGTGCTTGAGAAGCCCATAAATGATCCCTTTTGAGTATTCCTAATAACTAGTTTGGTCAATGTGAACTTCATAGCCTTACATTTCGATCCCATATATATATAAATATATATTTTTTTACTAATATAATATGCCATAACATAGATTAGAATCTTCCTTAATTTTAATCCCTTCGTCATTGGTCGTTGGGAACTGAAGAGTAAGGTTTTAGTTTGTGTATGTTGGGACTCTTGGGAGCCTAGAAGTAGACTTCATCCTGTCTGATGTTCAAAGCCTAAATGGACCCAAAAAATATGCATAGGAACTTGAAATTCGTGACCCACTCCCTTCATTTTTTGGAACTCCTTACTTAATCTTTGATCCAATATTCAGTTCATACTCCTTGCTGTTAGATTTTTATCAATTAGACAATATGATATTAGGATCTTATCTGAGAGAATAACATGCACAACAATCAATCACAAGAGACAATGGACAAAAATATTTTCCTCAGGGAAACCATAAAGGAGAAAACCCCACAACTTCCTCAGAGATAGAATGAGCACCAATGGCGATAGTAAAACCCATAGACAAAAAGATGATCTCCAACAACTTTTCTCTCTATCACTTGAGCGAGCTTCTTATCTCTCGCCTATGCGCTATAGCTAGGTGAGTGTTTGTCTCAAATAGAGAGGCTCACTCTCTATTTATACTAATTTATTACTTGACAATTACTTACCAGGGTCGACTTCTCTAGGAGAGTCTAATAACCCTAGTGCCCCAAAACGGTGGGGACTTTTCCCCTCGATCAACTAGGAGGGTTAACCTCTGTGAATTTACATGACTTGATTACATTAATGATTCTCCCGATAGGAACATCAGGGACCAATGAAATACAATATATAAAATACATAAGTGAATACATCCTGAAGTTACAAATACATCAACACTCCCTCTTAACTAGGAAGGTATTCTCTTGACACAATTCATCAGTACAAGTCTTTGTCATTGGATCATCACTAGATCATCATCAATGCTCGATCATCACTGGATCATCATCATCACTGCTTCCACTATCTTGATCAAATGGTGCTATCTCTCATTTCTACTCGTCATAGGAATTTCTACAGAGATAGCTCTTTTTCATGTTGGTTGTAGGCCTAGCCTCCAGGTAGGTCTTCATCTTCTTCAGTGCTTATATCCGACCATGGGAGGCCCAGCCTACCAACATGTTGGAAACGCCTTCCCAACACTTATATATGACCATGGGAGGAACACATCCAGCATCCATGTCAGAATGGAACTCATAGCACTCACATCTAACCATGGGAGGCCCATCCTACCACCATGTCAGAAAGGCCCAGCAGTCACATCTGACCATGGGATCCCTTGCCTGCCACCATGTTAGAGAGGCTCATCTAGAACTTATATCTGACCATGGGAGGCCTGGCCTGCCACCATGTTAGAAAGGCTTAGAACTTATATCCAAACATGGGAGGCTCGACCTGCCACCATGTCAGAAAGGTTCATCACTTATATCCAACCATGGGAGGCCTGGCCTACCACCATGTCAAAAATGTTCAACGCTTATATTTGGCCATGGGAGGCCCAGCCTGCCACCATGTCATAAAGGCTCAACACTTATATTTGACCATGGGAGGCCCAGCTTGCCACCATATCAAAAAGGCTCTACACTTACATCTAACCACGGGAGGCCCAGCCTGCCACCATGTCAGAAAGGCTCTGCACTTACATTTGACCATGGGAGGCCCATCCTACCACCATGTCAGAAATGCTCTGCACTTACATATGACCATCGGAGGCCCAGCCTTCCACCATGTTAGAAAGGCTCTACACTTACATTTGACCATGGGAGACACCAATCCTACCACCATGTCAGAAAGGCACATGGACTCATCACTTCTCCTTGGAAGAAACCTTGATCTGGAGAACACCAAGCTTCTCCCTGAAGTAGTCAAACTTCACTCTGGCCAATGGCTTGGTCAACTCATTAGCTATCTACTCATCCATCGCAACATATTGGAGCTTCACTGCTCCTCTCTGCACCATTTCCCTGATATAGTGATATTTGATCTCAATATGCTTTGACTTGTCATGGAACACCAGTTTGTTGGACAACTTCACACAACTATGGTTGTCATAATATATACAAGTAGCATCCAACTAGAGATCAAACAAATCATATTTAGCTTCCTCAACCACACTATCTCACAACTACCCAAATAAGCTACAACATACTCTGCTTCCATTGTACTTAGTGCCATGCAGGACTGCTTCCTGCTAAACCAAGAGATCACACCTGATCCCATACTAAAGCAACACCCTGAAGTTCTCTTCCTATAAATGGAACTTCCTGCCCAATATGAATCAACATAACCTTCTAGGTTAATCTTTTGATTCTCCTCATACTTGAGCCCATAATCAACGGTACCCTTCAGGTACCTCAAAATATGCTTTGCAGCAATCAGGTGAACATGTCTCGGATCCATCGGGAACTGGCTCAATGTGTTCATAGCAAAGCAAATATCTGGTCTCGTATTAGTCAAGTACATCAAGGAACCAACATCTGATGATACATCATAACATCAGTCGAATCTGATGAAGCATCACTCAATAGCTTCAGGTTCGATGCCATAGGTGTGGTCATGGCCTTGCAGTCCATCATGTCGAACCTCTTCAGGATCTCTACTACATACTTCCCTTGTCCCAGGGAGATTCCATCTGCATTCTGCCACACCTCCATGCCTAGAAAGTAGTGCATCATACCCAAGTCCTTCATCTCGAACTCGACAACAAGATTCCTCTTCGTATCAGCAATCAACCCATCCTCACCTATTACAAATAGGTCATCTACATACAGTAGGATTATCATTGGGTTACCTTCTTCAACCTTGTAGTAAAGGTTGGAATCCTTTTTACTCTTGGTAAATCCAAAACTAGTTAGGAAGCTGTCAATCCTGCCGTACCATGTCCTGGGTTCTTGTTTCAAACCGTATAGGGATTTCTTCAATTTACACACATGATTTTCCCTGTCACGTGTCTCAAAACTGAGTGGCTGCTCCACATACACTTACTCTTCCACTACACCATTCAAGAAAGAAGTCTTGACATCCATCTAGTGTATCTTCCATTTCATTACTGCAGCCAGATAAAGTACTGATCTGATGGAAGTGTATATGGCTATAGGTGAAACATTTGCTTCATAATCTATTCCTTCTTTCTGGGAGACACCATGAGCCACAAATCTTGCTTATATTTCTCTATGCTACCATCTACAACATGATTGATCTTGAAGATCCACTTGGAAGTCTTAATAAAATTTCCCTCTGGTGTTGGGACAACATCCCATACATCATTCTTCATGATCGACTGGTACCCCTCGATCATAGCATCCTTCCATTCTTTCTTCTCTGCCACTTATTCATAGTTGGAAGGTTCTTTATAAATGAAGTCACATAATAGGGCTACATATATGGAGTAGGACCTAGTTCTTTTCCTCTCTTTGTGCATTTCTTCTAGAGCCCCATATCTTTCTACACCTTGGATATCCTCTCGTACCCATGCAGGTTTCCTCTTGTGAGGATTCTTCTCTTGGGGTGGATCTACAGGTTCCTAGGGTTCTTTTATTTCTTGATCTTCTTCTTGAGTTGCATCATTCATAGTTGTATCTTGAATCCTGGGTACTTTTGTTTCTTCAGGGTCTTCAATAGGTCTCTTTTTGGATTTGATGTAAGCTGAGTCTTCATCAAATATTATGTCTCTGGTGATGCCAATGTTCTTGAATCCTAGGAAGTATATTATGTAAGCCTTCGAGCTTTCACTATATCCCACAAATATACCCTTCTTCCCTAAAGGATATAACTTCATCCTCTTTTCTTTTGGAATGTGTATGTACACTGGATATCCAAATATTTTGAGATGAATGACTTCTGGTTTCTTGCTAGGAGAAGACTTCTTCAGGTGCCTTGTTCTCAAGTACTCTATGCAAAGTACGGTTTTGTACATACATAGCTGTCCTAACAGCTTCTGCCCATGGTAAGATCTTGATCATTAAGCATTTCCCTTGCAGCTTCCATGATCGTTCTATTCTTCCTTTTTGCAACCCAATTATATTGTGGATTATATGGAGCGGTCAAATCCCTCTTAATGCCTGAATCTTTGCATAATTCTTTGAATTCATTTGATGTGAATTCTCTACCTTTGTCTAATCGAAAGGTCTTGATTTTCTTTTCTGTGTGGTTCTCAATCAAGTCTTTTAATTCTTTGAACTTGCTAAATACTTCATCTTTGTTTTTCAAGAAGTATATCCACATCTTCCTAGAAAAATCATCAATGAAAGAAACATAGTATACATACCCACTCAATGAACTGGATGACATTGAACCGCATACATCAGAGTGGATGATTTCCAAGATTCCTTTTTCCTTGCTCTTGCTACTTGGAAATATTTTCTTTGTGTTCTTTCCTTTCACACATCCTTTGCAAACACCTTCATGCTTTTCCTGTATTTTTGGAAGACCTTCAACAACATTGCTTACAAGTGGTAGTGCCCTATAGTGAACATGTGCAAGCCTTCTATGCCAAATTTCATTTGGCTCTACTGAGTCATGTACCAAGGCTTGTTCTAGTTGGCCATTTAACTTGTATAAGCCTCCCTCTTGCTCTTCAATCACTACCACATCATCTATAGTCTTTCCCTTTGGCCAGATAAGGACTTGGCCATCTACAAATGCAACCCTTATGCCTTTTGCATCTAATGCAGATATGGAGAGGATATTTTTCTTTAGTCCTAGTACAAACAAGATATCCTTCATCTTCATAGACTTTCCAGAGTCTAACTTATAGGAGGATTCACCACTACCTTTTATTGGATACTGGTAGTCATCCCCAAGTTTTACTTTGTGGGGTGATTCATGTTCAAATAGTTTCACAAAATATTCCTTGAATCCCGCCATGTTCTTGAAGCCCCACTATCTATAAGTCAATCATTGATTCCATGTGTGATAGTTTCCATGAGGGAAGAAATCAAAACATATTCTTCATCACTTGAAGAATCATCACTTTCTTGTTTGATTCTCTTTATGGAAGGTTCATCATCCTCTGCAGTGTGAGCATGATGTCTTCTTTTGTTGTCCTTCTTCTTGTGAGAGCCCTTCTTATTCTTGGGACAATCTCTTGCAAAGTGTCCTCTCTCATCACATGTAAAGCATCTATATTTAGATATGTCTCTGTTAGATTTTCTAGGGTTATCTTTCTGGTGAGAATGCTTACCTTTGGGATGATGATAGTCCCTCCTGATTTTCTTGGAGTGTACTATGAGATCTTGATCTTCACTTCCCATATTTTCTTCTTGGGATACTATTCGAGCTTATTCTTGTGAGAATTCCTCCCACGGTCTACTGAAGGTGACTAGATTTATTCTAGCACATTTCCCTTGAATGAAAGAGTCCCATGACCTAGGGAGACCGTTCAAGATGGTCATCACAATTTCTACATTCTCCACTTCTTCATCCACTTCTTCAAGTTGTTCTTTGATTTGGGAGACCCTTTTAAAGTATGATTGTATGGTCTTCGCATTCTGGATCTTCACATTCTTCAACTAGTTCCTTAAAGGCATCTTCTCATTTATGTTCTTTCCTTCAAATATCTTGGTCAAGGCTTCAAACATCTCTTTAGGTGTATTTAGGGAGGACACCTATGGTATGAGGTGATCCTTGATTGAATCAACAATAATCCTCTTGGTCTTGATCAAGTTCTTCTTGTGTAAAGACTTAGCCTCATCTCCCTCTGGAACTGGTACCTCTCCACTGATGTAGGAGTCCAATTCATTTTCTTCAAGAACTAGTGAGATCCTATACTTCCATGCTCAGAATTTATCAGATCCCTTAATATTTTCATCAAGCTTAGTGTAATGAGACATCTTAACTGAGAAACTCAAATGGAAATACAAAAGATTTAGATCTTACTAATTTGAGAAGCTGAAAAACTGAATTTGGAGCTGATCTTCTACAGTGCTTTTTTTCTGGTTCTAGGGAAAATTAGGGTTTGAATTTCCTGAAGTTCTACCCAACCAAAAACCTTGATTTTTATCTCTAAACTACAATTTTGAGGAGGAGAGTAACCCTATGTTGGGCTCACTCAAAAATTCCACTTTTGTGAAAAGCCCTAATTTCTCGATGTAGTGGTAGGTCAAAAATTGAAAGTGCTCAGAATGAGATTCTCCTTCAACAGAAAGATGCGCCCTTCAATGGAGAGTCAGAATAGCCTCCATTTGTTGATGGATTGTGGAGGGAGACCCAAAAATTAATAAGCCCTAGCTTCTGTAGCTGCACAGTGTCTTCTTCTCAGGTTAGCTCTGATACCATGTTAGATTTTTATCAATTAGACAATATGATATTAGGATCTTATCTGAGAGAATAACATGCATAATAATGAATCACAAGAGACAATAGACACAAATATTTTCCTTGGGGAAACCATAAAGGAGAAAACCCCGTAACTTCCTCAAAGATAGAATGGCCACCAATGGCAGCAGTAAAACCCAAAGACAAAAAGATGATCTCCAACAGCTGTTCTCTCTCTCACTTGAGAGAGATTCTTCTCTCTCGCCTATGCACTATAGTTGGGTGAGTGTGTGTCTCAAATAGAGAGGCCCACTCTCTATTTATACTAATTTCCAACTTGACAATTACTTACGATGTTCGACTTCTCTAGGAGAGTCTAATAACCCTAGTGCCCCAAAACTGTGGGGACTTTGCCCCTCGATTAACTAGGAGGGTTAACCTCTATGAATTTACAGGACTTGATTACATTAATGATTCTCCCAATAGGAACATTGGGGTCCAATGAAATACAATATATAAAATATAAAAGTGAATACATTCCGAAGTTACAAATACATCAACACTTGCCTAATTATTAGTTGGAATTGTTATTGAAACAGGAGGTTATGACCAATATGATTTGATTGGATCATTTTTGTACTTGAATACTTGTAATGACCTTGAAAATTCATTCCCCAAGACTTATGCAATTGAGAAAATCTTCCAATGTGCAACAAAGTCATTTCAGTAAATTATATGCTCATTTTAGCACATAGTTATTCTTGTTTTGGTGAATTGGTCATTAAGATTCTATCTGTTTGAGTTAGTGTGCCTAAATCAGCCTTAGGTACATTACACTTAATCGCTAACAATAATTTGAAACTTACAGTGTATGCCATTGTGTCAATTGGTGTTGATTTATATTCTTGAAACATAGTATAGTTCATGATTCCATTGTGGTTTCTCCTTGATATTTCCAAACTAGAAGCATGTATGAAGGCAATTTTAATTATGTGTATGACCTTAGCAACTACAGTATAAGTATCACATATTTATTATAGGTAGATAATATTAACATGTACCCAAATAACTTTATGTTTATATAATTAATGTATATTATAATTATGCCAATAGTATAAATGGACTAATTTAAAAACATAATAAGCAATGGGTTCTTTTATTTCAAAGTTTTTCTTTGAGATCAACATTTTCTCTGCTTATGGCTAAGAAATTTATGTGCATATACTTCAACATTTCCTTCAACAATTGTGCGGAAGTGACTCTTGTTGCCCCTGTTCATGAAATTTTATGCTAGTAATTTCCCAATTGTTCAATTATCAACCATAAAGCGTAAACTTGTGATAGATGAACACTATTTACACAGAGCTAGTTTAAGAATAAGTTAATTGTACTACTAATTACGTTTGAATCAAATGTAATGGATTGGGATCAAATTCACACACACACACACACACAAAATATTTAAAGTTCAATTCAAAGTTGAGATGCATTTAATCCAACTGATTTTTGGTAACTCTTCCGACATTGGTAATCTTGTTGTAGACTCGTGCTGCTTACCAACACATAACTTCACTAATCAATTAGGAAATATTCCGACTTATTCCTTAACTAGGTTTATACGACATCTCCCAGTTAGTTAGTTTGTAACTAGTGTTGGCCAAGGTTGGGTATTGTAGATATTGCACAGGAATGCACCCTTCTCAACAACACAATGCTATGTTTCTATCATAGTATCTATGTCCAATATCAAATCAAGTAACAATCAATTTTAAAATAAAGATTGCAAGAAATCTAAGAAACAATCTTTAAAAATCTCTGAGTGCTCTAAACAAGAACACCCTTAAGAATCAATACCCCCCCCCCCCCCCCCCCCGCCCATCATTGATTATTTGCTAGATCAATTGCAGCATGCCAAGTATTTCACCAAGTTGGACCTCAAATCGGGATACCATCAAGTACAAGTGAAGGAACAACACACTCGAAAGACTACCTTCAAAACTAGGAAATGCTTGTATGAATGGTTAGTGATGTCATTTGTTTTTGAAACACATTATACAACATGATGAGAACTCTATACTCACAACAATAACTCTACCATAATTTTGGGTCAAGAACACCAATAAGAACCCTGAATCGAAAAGTGGTGCTCCTGTAGCACTCCTTTTTTTATCGAAGATAAAAATAAAACTTTTTGGAAATCTTGGCTAGTGTATGTGCGATTAAAACTCTGAATTAACCCACGAATCGAGAAGTGGTGCTACTGCTAGCACCCATTTTTTCCATGACTAAAACTATATATTACGACCTTCACAGCTGATGACATTGCAACAAAAATTTCCAAAATCAACTCCTGAAATGAAAATAGGTGTCATTGGTGACACCTCTTTCTGTTGTTGAATTAAATTGAGGCATTTTTAAAACATCCATGGCCAAACACACACACATAAAATAAAACTAAAAATTGACTAATTTTTATAAAAATAATATAATTATGTTTGAAAAAAAAACTTAAAAAAATAAACACAAAAACACAATAAAAATGTAAGCATTAAAATATATAAAAATAATTAAAATTAAAAAAATAATAATTTTTTTAATTAAAATTTGATTTTTTTTTATTATAAAACAAATTGTTTTTATTTTTATTTTTAAAATTAAAAAAATATTAAAAATTAAAAAAATAACAAATGTTAAACTTTAAAAAAAAATCCATTAAAATCCTATTTGAAATATTTCAATGCCAATGCCAATGCCAATGCCAATGCCATCTAATACGAATAATAGACAAAACAAACATTAATATTGTTTCATCCATACACACTGAGAGATGAAGAGAAGAATTAGTAATTCAAGAGGTGCAAAATTCTCCCATTTCTCTTGTCTTTCCAGTGTTTGCGTGAAGTGTTTACACCTCATTATACATAGATCAACTTTTTGTAAATGTGTTTTCCAACCCAATAAATCAAATCAATAATGTAAAAGTATGATTGCTTGAAAATAAGTTCCCACACCCCACTTTAGGCGAGGGGCACCAAATTTAGATGGCGGGTTTCCATTCTTTACATGAAATAGTGATTGTGAGAAACAATCCAACCATTTGTTTCTTTGTATCATGCACTAAGCGCTGTGCGTGTGATACCTGTTTTTTAAGAAGCAAATAATAACATTGACATGAATCCAATAACATATATATAAGAAATAATAATATTGAAGATAATTATGAATCCAATAACATATTATGTTATTAATTTGTACATTTTTAAGTTTAATAACATAATACAAATCTCTAATTTATTTAGAGAATTTATACACTCCATAAAATAGTTGTGCTCCATGCGGAACCATCCTATACCTAATTTTATCCCATAATGTTATCACACTTATAGTGCCACCAAATCCAATACCCATTCCTAATCCTAAGGCAGTCAATGATACATGTTCATCCACACGACTCAACTATCCTGGAACTTGCTCACTATTGATGTCATTGATTGTTCTTTTCTTTTGCTTTTCCTTTACTTTGCATACTTGTAATGGATAATCACATATGCACTTATTCCTTTCTAATGAAGCTACACTAGAAATGTCAAATTGTGTTCCTTTGGGAATTGGCATGCAAAGTCTATTACATGAAACATCCATACATGCTTACTTGGTTAATTTAGAGAATTCTTGAGGAATCCCTTTACTCAAATTATTTTTAGCCAAGTCTAACTACTCAAGAATAGATATTTGACTAAGAGATACATGTATTTGTCCTTCTAATTGGTTTCTAAATAAATTTAGCAATCGAAGGATACTCACAGTTCCTAGGCTTGACAGTATTTATCCTATGACATTATTTCTAGACAAACCAAAGATTGTGTTTGTCTCCAACACATAAGTTAGAGTACCCTCAACTCCTTTTATTACAATCGTTACATCTTCATATAGTGTATTACTAGTAAGTCCGGAAGACCCAAGGATTCTAAATCTATCAAGTCTCTCAAGGTTGGATGGTATTCTTCCACTGAATTTATTTTTGGATTAATCCAACACTTGTAAATGGGGAAGGTTTGTCATACCTTAAGGAATAACACCATGGAGTTTATTATAACCAACCCATAGTACTCTTAAGTCATTGAAAAATGAAAGGTAGTTTGACTATCTCACCTTTAAATCCATGTTTTCTCAAATCCAACAATTTAAGTTGGGTACAATTGGCCAAAGACGTGGGAAGAGATCCGTAGAAGCTATTAGAATGAGCAGAGAAAACTTCAATAGATGGTGGAAACACTAGATGTCTAGATTTCTAGTAAGTTTGTTCTCATCGACCTTTAACCTCTTTTGAGTAGTAAATTTATTGCCAATGCTTTTAGGTATCTTTCCTGTCAACAAGTTTGTACCATGATTTAGGAAGGTCAAGCGATTCAATTTTCTAATGACTTTAGGTATGCTACCAAAGAATGCATTTCTACCAAGATCTAGGAAGGTAAATTGACTCAAATTGGCAATGGCTTTAGGGATGCCACTTTCAAGACTTAGAGTGACTAGGGGAAGTTGAAATATACTCATTGGGATAGAGCCTTCGATCATGTTGGATCCTAAATCCAATTTAAATAGATTGTTGTAGTTTCCTATTGTAGAAGGGATATAGCCAAAAATACTACCAGGAGCATAAGTAGAGAGTTGTCTAAGCTCTCTCAAATTACCCACTTCATAGGGTATACTACTTGCCAATGTTGGGTTGTCTCCCAAAAATAAAGCCTTAAGAGAAGAGCAGTTTCCTAAAGATGAGGGTCATTCCCAGTGATTTAAGCTTCCTGAACTCTACTGGAATTATTCCCGTGAAATTATTATGAGACATATTCAAAGTACGCAAAAACGAGAGGCTACCAAGAGAGGTAGAGAGGCTACCTTCCAATCTTAGTCCTGGAAGCATTATGCCAACAACCATTTTAGTTTGCTTTCTGCACACAATGCCATACCACAAGAACACTTTGTCTGTGTTATCAAGCATCCAGTTGGAGAGCGCTCCAGTTGAATTGGATGTGATAGCCCTTCGGAAGGATAAGAGAGCCTCAATGTCCCTTGTATATCGACTCCTTTGTCCTTCTAAATGCCGTGCCTGTGAGATCCATTCTTTACTACAAGTCCAACATATATAAAAAGATGGAATTACCGTATTGAGAGGCCACCATTGGATTCACAAAAGCATCATGTCACTTACGAAAATTGAACCTAGATGAGAAGATAACAATCAATCCTCCCAACCACCCAAGCTACATCCAACACTCTCTTTAATGTTGAGTTTGACAATTGATTTATGATAAGTTTTGAATTATTTACTTATTTTATTTTAATAAAAATCTACTCCATAAATAGTAGTGACTATCCTCATTACTAAATTTGACAACTAATTTATAATAAATTTTAAATTATATAATAAAATATTAATATAGATATTAATATTAGTTATAATTGATTTTTCAGAATAAAGATATTTGAAACATTGCACAATAACAACTAATTTATAATAAATTTTAAATTATACAATAAATAATAAATATAGATATAGATATTAGTATAAATTATAATTGATTTTTCACAATAAAGATATCTAAAACATTGAACAATAATAAAACTTTAAGTTAACAAACATCAATGACAAAAAATTTCTACCGTAATATCTCGCAACCGAATGATTTTTTAATAAGTACATCAGTCACGTTTAGTTTTAATTAAAAAATTTAAGTTAACAAATATAAGTGACACCAATTTTCTGCCATAACATCTAGCAAGCATATGATTTTTAGCTTTAATCAAAATGCCAGTCCGGACTCCACTCAATACAGCGTATTGGGAGTCATATTTCTTTTAGACCTGCGAGGATTTTCATGAAGACTTTCATGAAATTTGAATAATATTTTGTGTGGGAGTGGGACGTCCCAAAGGATAAGCAGGACATAGAGTAATTGTATCATTAGTGGTGACGGTCAATTTCAAACAGTTTTGATTGTCAATTTTAACAAAGATTCAGTGGACCGAATATCACGTAGTGTCCCACTCAATACAACGTAGTGCGTAATGGGGGGCGCGAGTGGTTTATTTTCATCATCTTGTCTTTGGACTTTCATTGACTCTGTGTGGGGGTCTCGGTGGAATTCATTAGTGGTGTCCCTCCATCAAATACGTAGTGGGATGCGAGAGACATGATTGACGCGATTAAAAAATTATTATTTTATAAAATTTGGGAGAATCATTTTGAAAGAAAATAGAGAATGATAAAAAAATGTTTGGGGACATGAAAATTAGTTCATGTGTTAAATTTTGTCCCTAAAATTTTCCCCAAGGTCAATTCACTCCAACCCACAAGATGTCTTACAATAGAAGAATGTCCAAAGACAATGTTTCTATATAATCATATAATTTAAATGGGGCTAGCTCTTATTTATTTACATGTAATATTTTTGGTTTATATTTGTCCTGCTAAATTTTTAATCCTTACGGAGAGTGCAGGATATCTCTCATGGCCCCAGGAGAAGTGCCCCAACTTTTTTGTTTCCTTCTCTAAGGAGTGTGCGGCACTGGCATGTCTCGTCCGCAAGGGCTTATCCAACTTGCGACTACTTCACTCGAAATATGCCTCTTCAGTCAAGGATTGGCCCTAACCACGCCTTGAGCTACGAACTATTAGGTCGATGCAAGCTCATACTCAACTTACTGACCCAAGAGTCACTCTGACTACAATAGTTCAACACTTTGCCAATTATACAATTAAGCATTACATGAACACCACAGTACAAGTATCCAACTATATACACAGGAGACAATAGATATGGTGGTGCCCAAACCAAGCACCTGAATTGTTTATGAAGAATGATACAAATAGTACAAGATGCAACAAAGGAGTGCACCCAACATGGAAAACACTCATACACAAATATACAACGGATCAGAGACGATGCCCATACAAATCCATGTCCAAGATAGTCTAGGGAACCCCAAGACATGATCCCTCATTGCATACTGTTCCAACCTTTGATGCGTCCATGGAACTTCCTCAACGCACATCCTAAATTCTTCATTGTGTCAATCCTTGCGTAGTTTAGTATTCCTACTCAACAGCTAGTGCACCCATTCGACTTAACTATGTAATCACTTGATACCCCCAAGTGACACTACTCGATCCCGACAAACTGGTCCTAGAAGTGTGCCCAACCGGTGCTACTCTGTCTTGGCAAAGTGCACCCAGAAGTGCGCTCGAATCATGGTACTCTTTCTTGATAGACAATGCCCAAGTCTTGATACTTCGTCTTGACAAACTGTGCCCAACTCAGATTGTCCCATTCTGGTAGACTCTGCCCAACTCATGCTACCCATCCTGGCAGACAACACCCAACTCGTGTTGCTTCATCTTGGAATATTGTGCCCAAATCAAGCTACTACATCCCAACATATTGAACCCAATTCATGCTACTTTGTCCCGACGAACTATGCCCAAGCCATGCTACTGCATCTTGATGAACTATGCCCAAATTGTGTTGCTTTCTCTTGATTGACTTCTCTTAGATTCTTATTTGGATAATTTGTTGATTTTCACTTGCCTTCTTATTTATATGGTGCACCCAAGCCGACTCAAGTGTTCCCACGTTGACGTGAGCCCAATTTCCACAAGCCGACCCAATGGGTGGGTGCCTTAGGTCCATACACGCAGCTTAACACACCCCAAGTCTTTTGAAACCATGAATAATAAAGTCTCCACAAAATATAACACTTAGTATTTTTAGAATGTGCGGACACCATACTCCTACCATGGCTCCACACATTACTGCAAGCTATGCCCATGTCTGCACAAGCTGAGTGTGCTAGCTCCACACAACCAAACCAACAATCTTCCCCTTGCCACGCTGCCTAGGTACATGGCAAGTCCAAGTCTTCTGAAACCATGAATAATAAAGTCTCCACAAAACATAACACTTAGTATTTTTAGAATGTGTGAACACCATACTCCTACCATGGCTCCACACATTACCGCAAGCAATGCCCATGTCTGCACAAGCTGAGTGTGCTAGCTCCACACAACCAAACCGACAATCTGCCCCTTGCCACGTTGCCTAGGTACATGGAAAGTCCAAGTCTTCTGAAACCATGAATAATAAAGTCTCCACAAAACATAACACTTAGTATTTTTAGAATGTGCACACAACATACTCATACCAGGGCTCCACACATTACTGCAAGCAATTCCCATGTCTACACAAGCTGAGTGTGCTAGCTCCACACAACCAAACCAGCAATGTGACACTTGCCATGCCGCCCACATGCATGGCAAGTCTAGTGTGCCTAGCTCTACACTTAACCTCATCACGTCAGCAAGAGCCTTCGACACTTGTGAGGGGAAAGTGCGCCCAACCATCATGCCGAGGTCACAACAATATTTATCTTTCTCCAATTTAACTTTCTTGAACAATATTTACACCTTCAAGTTTAATTTGTTCATGATTTATTGAGATTTCGCTGCCAAAGGTTTCATGCATTATGCAAACAAACGACTTCAAATGTAAATCCAAGGATTAAAGAACATTATAGTTTTTTTTAGTATCATTTTATTTATTATGATTAGTTTAGTCATTCTTTATTAATTTTTATATTTAGAGTGATGAAAATCTTTTAAGATCAATAAGATTTATCCAACAAATTAATGTGATTTTTTCATTTAGAAAATTATTAAAAGAAACCTACCATATAGCTTATGTCTAAGGATGTGCATGTAGCATGCAAGAGAGGGAAGAAATAGAGGATATGCATGTAGCATGGAGGGTGAATCGTCTTTCCCACATAACATCACTTATTATAATCTTGAGCTTTTGGATGGCCTTGCAATTTCTTCTTCTTCTCATGATATATTCAAAGTACATTCAAACATAATCTCTTAGGTATTATAGGTTAGAGGGATTACTCGGTTATGGTTTTCAATATGCTTATGGTCTTTACCAGAGAAGCTAGTATAAACCTTTTCTTTTTTGGATCAACGAAAATCCTTGCCCCTCAACTTTATTTATTAGAGGTTCTTTTGCAAACAAAATGTAGGTCGGGCTCATTGAAATGTTGGCCTCTAATACATAAAGCCATATTGTGAAGATGGAGTGGAGGACGATAATAGAAAATAGATGGATTGGGGGATGGACACTATCCATGATCCTAGATTCAAAAGAACACATGATCCCTTGAAATTGAGCCAAGACCCCTACTCAACCACACAATAGATATTATAAGAGTTGATTTGGACTTGAGAAAGGTGAGTGTGTCATGCCTTAACCTCCCACTCCTTGCAAAAAGAAGGATAATGCTACTAGCTATGAGGTGTATTTCATTTCTAGGGAGAAAGTTGTTGAAAATGTAGCTACTTTGGAACAGAAAGCCAAACGGTGGGAAAGGTCTTGTGCTAAGGAAGATGAGGATTTCATCACCAATGGCCATGTAAAAAACCCAAGGAACATAATAGGAAGAGAAATCCCTCTTCTCCTTTCGCTTTACCTTGTATGGACAAGCAAGGAGATTGTGGCTATACTTATGGAAGATAGTTATAGAGATAATGTTAGCCAAGGAATGGAGGGGATAAACTTGGACTTAACACTTATTGAACTCAAAAGGGAAATTTTGGAGATCAAGCAAGACATTCATATGATCCTAGTCATCCTAGATGGTCTACAAAATGGTGTTGATGATGATAATGTAGAGGAATCCATCACCTTCAGTGACTAAGCCTTGCTTGTCATTGGCTTAGCTTATGTTTACTTGCTATACACCATTGAACTCTTATTTTGTGAATGTTTAGTGTTTACACTTATATAGAACTTTATGGTTGGATTATGATGGTTTCCATTCCTACAATTTTGTCATCTTTTAGAGATATAATAATAAGTTATAATTGCATTATGATGACTTAGAGAGTTGGGATTGGATCTAGCTCATCTCTTTCTCTTGATACTAAATTCCTATCTACCACAATTTTTCATTTTGAAAAATATATGTAATCTTGTTTGGGTATTGAAAAACTTATATCTTGTGAGGTTTGATCAAGCTTCTAATAACCATACGCTGCTTGATAATTGTAAACCATTATATTTATAATATAAATTTGTTTTATCCCTTAGGGGTGTAGACCAAGTGGAGATAGAGTGTACTGTTAAGGAATTCTTTGCAATTTCATGGGTTCAAACCTTGTTTAGCACATGCCTCATGCATGGGAGTTGTTTGGGTGCACATAGGAGTATAATGGCAATGGACAAGAATCGACCCCATGTCACGCAGGTATGATCCTCGCTCTAATTGTTTATTCCCCTAGTATAAAAAAGAACACACACACATACATGCTTTTATTTAGGGGTGTAAGTGTTGTGGGGTGAGGGTTGTCTTAGACACTAAAGGAAACATAACATGATAATTTCCCTAGGGACTAAAGGTCACAACAAATAACAAAGCCAATGAATAGTGATGTACAAAGGACACATATTCAAGGGTAATGGGATTAAAAAGGTTGTGGTGATTGGTGACTCAACCATTATCTTGTAAGTAGTGTATTATCATCACATCCTAACATCCTATCTAGTCCTAATTTATCTTACTTAGTGCAAATAATTCCTCTAGATACTTATGATCTTGATCAGTTGGAATGTTTCCATGTCTTGCGAGTCCAGAACATACTTCTTAACTGTCAAGAAAACAACGAAAAATACACTAGCTCTACATGTATGCATAACAGAAGGGGGAGAGGTACAATGCACCCATACCCCATGATACATATTAGTAATGAAAATTATAATGTGCAACTCACTTTACATTACAGGAGGAGTATCGTTCAATACATGGAGGAACAAAGTGTGCTCATCTAAACTAATTTCCCATTCCAAATGTGTGAATATCAATGAAGGGAATCAATCACTATTATGGGCCTGGGTGTTAGTTTAATATGGACAAGTACATGATAAGGATATATAATATAAAGGTTTCCTATTCGTTTGTCTCCGTTTTTTTCTTAAATCAAAAGTGTCTATATTTCAAGAGGGGTTCAAGGGTGGAACCCTTCCTTCAGTCTAGTGTACTTAGCCTCCCTCTATTGTGGGTGCTTTCCTTGCTACTTTTGGAGATCAGAGCTTGTGAAGAGTGAACTTAGCTTGGTGTGGGAAAGCATGGACCAATATCACTACCTAAAAGGATGTTTTGTTCAATGTGATTTGAATGAATTAATGTGAGGTGTAAAGAATTATACAAGGGAGATATATGAGACCCAATGAAGAGTCTTGAATAATTTTGCTCATTGGGTTAATTGGAAGGTTAATTTCAAGTAGTATGTCAAGTGATGCAATGATATTCGGGACCCATGTGTGATGGAATCTGCATGGCACATAGTGGAAATCCATGAATTGTAGAAAGAGGTAGATTTATATATGATCATTCAATGAAGGAAGAAATTGGAGGCCCCTCTACTTCTTCCTAGTATTCAATGTAAATTGGCATCTCTTTAGAATCATAAAAGAACGTGGAATCTGTTCTCTCTCACAACCAAAAACTCGAAAAATATGCAATGAAAGTATAGGCTACAACTACTCAAGGGATGGGTAAGCACTAGAATATGAAGAATGTGAACCAAGGTATCAGTATAGCATGGAATCACATACAAGCCACGTGCATTAGTTATTTTCTTCTATTTTCAGCATATGCTTTTTTTGTAACATGTATCTTATTGGTTTGTTACGCAATATACTTGTAGACTTGCAATAGGTAAGGGTGAGGAATACTGTAGTTCAGAATTATATCCCATTGAGCTCTATATTTTGGGAATTTGGATAACACTTATAAATAAAAATGAAAAACACCAATATATATAGTTAATTAGAATAATGTAAAATGGTTATATAATAGTAAAATAATGATGATGATGATTAATGTTCATTGAGACTAATTTTATGTTGCTAAACTGATAAACTCATTAATTACTCAGATTTACTATATCATTTTTTATTAAATAATTTGGAGATGAAATTATAGAGTTCCATAATCTTGTCAGCCTTATAAGACATGAATTAAATACATATGAAACAAATGATGTATACTACCTCAATGGCTCAAATGTTTGTATCTTTCTCAATATTAACTTTTTATCAAAATGTTTAAATGGTGCAAAATGTGTTACCTCGTAGCAAAGCAAACACTGAAGTAGAAAGCATAAATCCAAACATAGACTATTAAGAAACATAAACCAAACACTAAAGTAGAAAGCATAAATCCAAACATAGACTATTAAGAAACATAAATCAAACATTGAAGTAGAAAGCATAAATCCTTGTTGACATCTCTTGAGTATCCAATATATGTGTTTGAAGTAGAAGGTGGATTCCACTTGAAATAAAACCCTCTTGGTTAAGTATTTCCCCTAGTTGTGATATCATTTAAGATAATTGGTACTTGAAATTTGGTGAACATTTTAAATATTTTTAAAGTATGTTCCATCCCACCTAGTTAATGCAGAGCCCTCACAAGAGGTCCAAATAATGATTCAAATATATTAAGCAACAACATTACTAAAAGTACAAACATATAGTATTGAATAATCCAAATAAATATAACAATATAAAATGAAATTTTTATATACAATAAAAAGATTCCAATACAATATTTTATTTCATAAGGCCATGAAATGCAAGTAATCATCTATCATTGCTAATAAACACCATGCATGATTTGTTCTAACACTTTCCATTGACAATCAATCTTTACTTGCAAAAGCAAATATGAAGCTTCCAAAATCACTAAGCTTCAACAAATTAGGATAAGGTTAGAGTACTCATTGAATTGGATAATCCCAACATAATTTTTAACTCGATGCTTAACTATACATTGTAAATCATGACATGTCCCATTTGTGCTTGAGCTAATACTCAAAGATTTGCTTTTTGAAACTAAAAGAGGAAGAGAAAGAACCAAACTCATGATGTGCATGTACACAATGATTTAGTAACACTCACGACACATTTAATTTAGAAAAAACATCACATTTTTTCAACTCAATCATTGTTTGAGCTACAATTAGTTTTGTTCCAAGCCAAAGAATCCTATACATGAACCATGATTTTATGTAAAGAAAAAATGCGGTAACACTAAAGTGAACAAAAGCTCATAACCAATTTTTTTCAATATCTCTTCGAATGGGGAAATAATCAATACCCATAGCTTCTATTTTTATCCTTTTAAATATTTTGAGGTCAAATGGTGTTGGGGGTATTTATAAATCATCTCAAGATCATTGTGCCCAAAATAAACAAATTCCATTGAATATAATAAGAAAAATCACTCAAAGCACCATAAATACCTACATAATTCAATGTGTATTTGCAAAAAAAGAACCAATTAATTCCCCAAAATAAATAACATTTGTAACCCCTTCCCTTTGCATCCCACCAACCAACACTCTCTTTGAAATTCTAGATTGAGACCCCCATAATCCTTTTCAAATGCATATTTGAAATCTCCCTAAAACACAAAAAAAACAAAGATTTTGAATAGATCCATGAGTCCCACCTCGTGAAAATGAGATATAATTAGCTCATCAAAATAGTCTATAGGAACAAAAGTATTATAGTTTTCTTAATTTCATTTTTTTGACATAGGATTAACTATGATACACTATTTTCATTATACTTTTGTTTCACTTGAAAAACAAAAGATCTTATACTTGATATTCATAAGATTGAATCAAAGTATGCAAAAGTCTTTATATACAGACTTTTTCAAACTGAACTACCTATAATTATGTTACCATAGTTTCGAGAGGAATAAACTAACATCACCACTTGAACTTCAAAAACACAAAATTCAAACCCCCGGTCCCAGACTCAACAAGACAAAGAATCTAACCCATACATATCTATGCAAAGAAAGTGGAATTGTCCATAAGTATAGGAACAAAAGTATTAGAGTTTTCTTAATTTCATTTTTTGTCATATTTAATTCACTTTGGGACTAACTACAATACACTATTTTTTCATACTTTTTTTCACCTGAAAAAAAAAAAAAAAAAAAGATTTTATATTTGATATTCATAAGATTGAATCAAAGTATGCATACGCATTCATATGCTTTTTTTTTTCAAAATTAACTATCTAAAATTTTGTCACCCTAGCTTCTAGAGGAAGAAACTAACATCACCACTTGAACTTCAAAAACACAAATTCAAACCCTTGGCATGCTACACTCAGCACGACCATGAAACTAACCCATACATATTTATGCAAAGAAAGTAGAATTGTCCATAAGTATAGGAACAAAAATATTAGAGTTTTCTTAATTTCATTTTTTGACATATTCAATTCACTTTGGGATTAACTATGATACACAATTTCCATTATACTTTTTTTTAACTTGAAAAAATATCTTACACTCGATATTCATAAGATTGAAACAAAGTATACATAAGTCTTAATATCATTGAAATTCGTGTGCGCTGATGTATAGAGTATGTATTTAATTATACAAAAATATAAAAGATCCAACCCATTTCTAACCAAACATAGATTAATGCTCAAATCCCAATACATATGATAGTAAATTCTTAAGACCATTCCCTAGATTATGAAATGATTGCACTATCCTACAAGGTAAGGAAACATGTTAAAAATCGCCAGGCATCTTGGATAAATCCTTCTCTTTTAAATTGATGACATTAACAATCCTGTCCACTTATTTGAACACTTTTGTGGGAACACATAATGGTGTTCCAACCCTTGCAATTCCTTCCCAAACATCAATTCCTAACATTGATAGGGTATTTGTTTTGTTGAAGACACATTGTAGCATAATATTCAACACACAAGGGAAAACTACAATTGGAATTGGAAGTAGTTGAAGTTCACCTGTAGATTTCACAATCTCCCCTTTATGTATTTGTAAAGTGTCACGTTCAACCACGAATGTGTAGATGTCCTTCTTCATGCCTTCCTAGAAAAATTATCATTTGATCCTTTTATATGTTTTATGAAATCCTAAATGATCCATTGTGGGGGGTGAATGGAGCTCAAATAACACCTATGGTTTCAATGATGTTTTCTTGTGAAGATATAAATATCCTTTATAACAAACCTCATCATTCTTTCAAGAATAGCTTAGATATGAATGGGGTTCCTATTGAAGTTGTTGTATCATGGTAGCAAGCATGGAATTTTTTAACCATTCATTATGAATGGCATTCAACTAGTCTACAATGATGAAGGTTAGGGAAAAGAGGGAACCTTCTTCTTCAAAGTGTCGAGAGAGAGCATCTACTACCACATTCTCCTTTCCATTCCAGCAAATTATCTTATAATCATATCCCAACAATTTGGTGACTCTGTTTTGTTGGTTAGGGGAGGAATTTCTTTGTTAGAAAAGGTATTTTAGGTTGCAATGATCGGTATTAATATAGAAATGCTGCCCAATTAGATATGGATGCCAAATGTCCAAAACATGCAATATGTCCATTATCTCCTTTTGATAAGTTTATTTTCCTGAGTGTTTCTCAAAGAGTTTTTTTCTTGTAAAAGCCATTGGTATTCCTTCTTGCATGAGGACTGCTTCGATGTCTTTCCTTGAGGCATCACATTCAAGGAAAAAGGTTTTAGTAAAGTTGGATAAATAAAGTACCAAACTAGTGCACATAGCCTCCTTTAAATCCTAGAAATATTTTTCTACCACATCATTCCAATTGAAAGCATTTTTTTTAGCAAAGCTAATTGTGTGGGGTTGCAATATTACCATAGTTTCAAACAAACTTTCTGTAATATACCATGAGACCCAAAATACCTATGAGTTTTTTAAGACATTTAGGGCAAGTCCAATCCTTCATTTCTGAAATTTTCGTTGTATCCTCATGCACACCCTCCTAATCGACAATATGGAAAAAATAATTCACTTCAAAGACACCAAAGGCACATTTGGACCTTTTAAGAAAGAGCTAATGATATTGAGGAGTTGTAGGACTTGATCCACATGGACTATATGGCCTTGCTAAGTTTACTATAAATTAAGATGTCATAAAACATGCCGAGGATAAATTTATATAAAAAGGTTTTAAATATTGTGTTCATGAGACTTTAGTTGGTGGAAGGTATGGGTATACATTGGGTGGGAGGCTACAAGATATGAGTGGATTAGAATTCTCATTCTCACCACAAGATGGGGGTAGTCTTTTGGGAGTGCCAAATATGGATTATTTCGTGTCTAAGACTAATTGCATGTCAAAATGAATGGGTTGAGAAGGGGTCTCAAAATATTGAATGGAATAGAATTGTGCCACAATTCCCGAATGGAACGTTTTAAGAACATTTTCCATACTGTGTACTAATAATCTCTGGAAATATCATTGTAATTCCTTTGAGAGTGTAGTTATGTCATACATGTTGGAAACTCATGTATAAGGCACTGAAATCTATGGTGATAGGGTAAATGAAGTGAGTGGATTAATTTGCAGACTTATGTTAAAGTGTAATTTCAAAATATTTGTTTCCATTCATCTTTTTAATTTTTTAATTCATTACAACTATAATAATTTAGAAACGGTTCTCTCAAAGTAATAAACAAAATATTTAAAAATAAATTAAGTTATATATATATATATGACTTTATATATATGACTTTTTGTTAGTAGAAGATTATGTTAACATATGGAAACATTGGAATCAACATAGTTGATATACGTTTATATGATGATTTATGTCTTATGATTGGATTTAGGGAGATTAAAGAAGTTTATTTAATCATAATTAATGAAGATTCATTATATGTTTTAGTTATTCATTGTTTTAGATTTTTTTAACTAGTTTGTGGAATAAAAATGTGTTACATAATTTGTTGGTAAAAATCATTGATGTTATTTGATAACTTTTCTTGTGATATAAGTGATATTATAAAAATCATTAGGTTGAAGCTAACACATATTAAGGTATTGAGTGCTTTTGCATGATGTTTTTTTTTTGTGACTATGGGAATCAACAACTGGGGACTGGACTGGTACTCACGTGACATGGGTTCCAGGGATCCATTCCCGCTACCACTATACCCCTAGGTGCCCCACAACTGCCCGCAAGCATGGGACATGTGTAAGCCCGGGTGTGATTTGAACCCGTGACCTCCTTTACAACATGTGAGTTCATATCAAGTGAATCACCAATGAGCCACACCCATGCGGGCTTTGCATGATGTTAAAATAGAGTAACATGAAAGAAAATTTTACTAACAAAAGAAAATGATGCTTGATGACTTAGAATTGGCCATCCACTTAATGAATAAGTGGGAGCTTTAGAGTGAACCCAGTTCTAATTTAATTCTTAGTCATAAGTGTGATTTTGTAGTGACATTGAGGGATATGGCTTGATCAATTGTAGTTTTTGTCATTGAAAGCACTCCATATTATCATTTCTATAAGAAACATATCATGCATGAATGTTGAAGAGAGGTAACGATGACTTGTGAGTTACCTAAAGAGCGACTTCATGAGGAGGTAGATTTGTAAGTTGTCTTGGTGTTATTATATTATGAGTGGATCAAACTAGTAATGGTTCTCACATATAATTCTCGTGTATAATGTATATTATGGGTGAGAAGAGAATCAAGTATGTATAAGTACACTACTTGGTTTTTTGAGAGAGAAGGATAGAAGATGATTTGTTAGTTAAAAGAGACATTACTGAAAATTTGGAGAAATAGATGTGATGTGCATTAGGAAGCTTAGATAGCTTAGGAGTGTAACGTATGCATCTAAATTTCCTTTATAATTGTGTTTGGATGGGAAAGGGACTCAACCCCAAAGTGGTTGTATTGTTGAGTCGGCTATGGCAGGTGCCATGGGTGGATCATGTTTAATCATTATCCAAATTAGTATGGTGACATTGATGTTGTAGTATGGTAGTGATTGCATATAATTAGGTCCATGACCTTATGTGATATTGTAGGGTTTTGGGAACTTTAACTTTTCAATTATACACTTAAGTAGAATAGAATAATGACACATTATCATGGTACACAATGTCGTTTGTAAGACAATTTGTATCAGCCAAATGTGAAGGTTGAACCAATTCATGTTTGATTGGTGAGTCAAATTGTGAAGCAAAGTGGTTTTAAATCACTATTTGAGCACACCCAAGTCATGTAGCTCATGGATACTTAATGATAGTTCCACTACTTCAGGTAACTAGTGTTCAATTCTTTAACTAACACTATTTGATTAAGATTGAAACATGCAAAGGGAATCCATGAGAGGGATTGATGTTATTGGGAGGACATGCAACAATTCACCCATAGGTTTTATTGGTAGTAGGGAATGGCTAGAAATCGTTGTTGGTTTGTATCATGTATGTATAGAGGATATAAGTTTGAGACATACTATGTGCATTACAATAATTACAAGGCCTTAAAGACAAGTAATTTTAGAGTGTGGAATGGACTCGAGTAGAAAACTTATTTTTGAAACATGGATTTGATTTGTAATACTCTTCTTGGTAGAAAGTATATTATGCCTCAGCTATGATAAACATAATCCTATACTCAAAATTTACCTTGTTGAGATCTAATCTATAGGACTTAAGAAGGGAGTGATATTAAGAACAATGACCAAAGGAACCATGAAGTGACTACATTCCATAGTGATCAATTACTAGTACCTTAGTAAATAGAAAAATGTTCTTGTGCATAGAGAACATATGATGTATAAATGTCATCAATGATGATGTATGTTTTATATCACTAGAGCTAACTGATAATTAATTAGACGGTATTTTTTATAGTTATCAAGATATATCAAGTGGGATTGTATATATTACTTAATAAAATTTATTATATATCTTAGGATAAGAATTGCTAACTAGAGAACTGGTATCATAGAATGGGGAGACAAAGTTCTAATTGGTGGTCAGACAAATAGGGTATAATTTAAAATGGGAGTCCTATATGGAACTTAGAAAGAATAAATTGACAAGAGAAGCATGTATTTTCTTTAACTAAAATAGAAGAGGTAATAAAATGGATTCAAGGCATAGTAAAGTGTCCATTAATTGGAAGTAGTTGTAATTAATATATTAATGGCCCTAAGAATTAATGAAAATCATTTGAATCTTGACCCGACATCAAGTAGGCATGTTGAACCAACCATAATAAGAGCTATAGAGGGATTATGACTTAGGTGTAGTAACATATTTCCCAAATTAAAGTCTAAAGAAATTATATATGGAGGAGTGTGCTTATCTCTACAATATGATTGAGTAGTTGGAGTAATATAATAGATACCCTAATTTAAGTGTCCAATCAAATTTATCATAATGATTATAGTATTTAAATTCCATTAGGTCATTATATTATTCTAATTATGGTAAGATAACCTTTACTTCAAAGGTGTTGTGAATCACTTATGATTGTGATAATTAATTCAATTAAGGGAATCCACTTTTCGTTGTAAGGATAGACTATGACATGATTGACAATGTGAGAGACTTGTCAAATAAATCATATGATCATTATGAAGTATCTATTTAAAGGAGGTAGGTCAAGATTCATGGTTTGGGAACGAGTTAGGTTACCTTTTAGGAAATCCTAGGAAGTTGGACAAGGAAAGGAGTGATATATGTATTTGAAGTGCAACTACAATTATTCCAAGTCTATTCATAGATTTGGGGGTGGGAGTTTCTTCCTTTGACATTGTGGATTGATAACACAAGGTTAGTTGGTAGGAATGGAACCATTTAAGCTATTATATGATAGATTGTATAATATACCATCAAATTGGGTTCAATTATACCACGAAATGAAAAAATAAATGGTACTGATAAAAAAGAGACTCAATAAAGCTAGAGATCGACAATAGTGTTATGTTGATTCCCTTAAAATCCAAAGAAATGTTAATGTATGGGACATTTATCCAATAAATCACAATACACAAAAGTACAAAAAAATCGGCAAGGACATCCAACTATTTTAATGTTTGAATAGACCATTTTGAATCCTTAAAAAAAATACCAATCTCTTATTGACTCACATTACCACCGAAACTATATAAGGTTTATAATATAATTCCTATTTCAGTTTCACATTGGAATGTATTAGACACATCTCACGAGATAAGAGTAAATTTTAGATGACAAACCATAATTCATTCTAAGCCAAGCTAGTGCATATATTGGAAAAATTCCCTTGAATGTTTGATCAAGTGAAGTTTCAATGGGACTAGTATGGCACAGAGACTACTATCAAGGAAGACACAGAGAAGTTTTGTCATGATTTTACTTATATTGTGAATGACCTTAAATTCAAGATGAAGTTTCCTAAGGGTGGGTATGTATAATGCCCCACATTTTGGCATTAAGTAGACATAACTATATTATGACATATCCCAATATTGTATTTTCTTAATATCTATTCAAATTGGCCAAACTTATGAATCTATGAGACACTTGGTATTTTACCATTATAAAAGGCCAAGTATAGGCTTTCTTATGTGAAAGTGCTTGTCTAGTGGGGCTCAAGACTCTTGGTTTGGTTATGGCAGGTCCTCTTGGTTTCCATTTTAAGGATTAATGGCCTTGTGGATTTGCTGACAATCACTCGATGGGAATAAGTCCCTTATCATGTTGGGAATCTATGCCTTGGGTAGGTGTCTGGTGCACCTGGGGATGAATCCATTATGACATATGGCTTAGAGGATCCTAGCCACACTAGTGTTTATGCTATGTATAGGTGATTGCGCTTGTAAGGGTTGTCATATTTGCTTTGGGCCCACCTCATCTATGCCCACTTGGACCTCGTTTTTTATATATTACCCCTCCTCTTAGTCTCCATATGCAAAAAAGATGATGATGCCATCCTTTAAAGAAGGCCTTACTTTGTTAAAAAGGAGGATGTTGAGGGAAATTCACATCAATAGGGTTAGTTAAGGCATGTAGTCCTCCTTTAGGCTCAACATTTCATTTGGTTGAATCTATTTGCATCAATATATCATTATTTTATGTATTTTAGAGGTTTAGTCCCCAACTTGCGGGTGACAAACCCTAATTTTAAAATATTTTATCTTTAGTAAGGTAGGGAATAAAATTAAAGAGGCTAGGTTGCTCCATATAAATAAAGAAAACCTCCCTCTCATTTGTAATAAGAACAAGGGTCCAAACATGATCATTTACTTTTTCTATTGGTCTACATGAGCAATTGAGGCTAGCACACTTCTATTTTTCGCATGTCCTCTTCTAATGAAAGATAAATGATGATATTTTAGGGTTTTCTATCCATCTCAAGGTTTATCCATGTGAATGGTTGTTATAAATCAAGTCTAAGGAAGGATCTAATATCTCTCTTTCTCTTTTCTTGGTGGATATTGGTAACATCTTTTAATTTTCTTATTTGATGATGCTCTTGTTACTTAATCAAGACGAATTAGGGTTTTGCTTGCGTATTTTAAATCTTGTTTGGGGAGACCTTACTTTTGAAGGAGATATCCATAAGTGGGACATGGAGTTTATTATTTTCCCTAATTAGGCTAAGGCTACTTTAACTTATCCAGGGTTACTGGTCTTTGACCTAATTTGTAAATCTTGAACTACCAAATTGAGTAGGAACACTAATATTGATCTCTTGTTTCCCTAGGGTTAAGGAAGATGGTCTAATCCCTCCTCTTCTTCATTTTTTACCAAGTTTATATTGTGTATATTTTAAAAAATACAAAAAAATATTATATTGTTAAAACCCTAAAAATTAGAAAATTGGAAAAAACAAAAAAAATGATCTTTTGGAACATCTAATTCGCTAGAAAGATGTGCCCCCTAGGTTTCTTGGTGGATCTTTGAGGGTGTAACCCTTAAAGGGATAATTTATGAGATGTATTGATGTTTTGATATTTATTGTTCCATTTTTAGATATGGTACAACATGTATACTAGGTACAATAGTCAAATTAACAAGCTTTGAAGGCCTAAAAAAGCAAGGAAAAGTCCTAGGTTTAACCTTTGGGGGGTTGAGAATATATTGGAATATTTTAAGTGGGATCACCATCTATTTTAAGGGTTGTTTAGGGATTTAATAAGATATTCTTAAACACTTTAATATTATATTAATAGCTTCCTTTTAACCTCTTGAGGTGTGTTCTTTACTCGAACCTTAAAGACACATCTTAAGTGGTACGTTGGTGAAGTTTGGTTGGTTTTGTATCTATTTATGAAGCGTTGTTGGATGTTGTCCTTCCATAAAAATAGTAATATATTGAAGTTGTTTATATTGAAATTGATGATAAAATATTATAAATCCAACCCTTTTGAAGTATTATCTTTATGCTTCAGTGTATTTACTCCATAAGGCATCAGTCTTAGTTAAGAGGTTGCATCACTACTACATTTCGACCAAAAATCCGACGGCTGTCATGTTGGATTTTCGACACTTTCCTGTCATATGTACGACACTTTGATTTTTTCTTAAGCGTCAGAAACTTGTCGTCGGTTATCCGACACTTAAGTAACCGTCGGTTAAGCGACACTTAACTAACCGTCGGTTAAATGTAAACCATCGGATAAGCGACAGGTATAATCGTCGCTTAAACCATGGCTCTAGAGAGTAAGCGTCGCATAAACGACAGATAGAGCTGTCGCTTAAGCGACAGATATGAAGAAAACGCGTCGCAAAAATGACATAGCGAGCCGTCGCTTATGGGACAGATATCAAGAAAAAGCGTTGCAAAAACGACATAGAGAGCTGTCGCTTAAGCGATGGATATGAAGAAAAAGCATCGCAAAAATGACATAGAGAGCCATCGCTTATGGGACGGATATCAAGATGAAGCGTCGCATAAACAACAGCCAGAGCCGTCGCTTAAGCGATGCGTATTAAGAAGAAGCGTCGCATAAACGACAGCTAGAGCTGTCGCTTAAGCGACGGCCATGAATTTTTTTTTTAAAAAAAATACCTTAAATATACCTATCTTTCAATTCAATGAATTCGTCTCATAACTGCTATTTGTCTTCCTAGCAGCCAAATGTTTACTAAGTTAAAATTTCCCCAGTACTTAGCCGAGAATATTAACCAAGAGCTCCATGAGTTCAATTCCACCAGGTCTTTCCAATATAAGTCATACAGAGTATATCTTATTATTCATCAGAATTATGCTATGATGGAGAGTTTTTAATTGAGATTGGTCAATGAGCTTCATGTTCTGCTGCCCGTGATCGAGTGGTTGCCCATGGTCCGAAGGCCTCCCAACAAAAAGGGCTTCTTCTATTATATCAATGCCTTTATTAAATAGTCTCGGTTGAGACAATATGTTCTAATGATGCGAACTAAAGAATCCTACATGGCACCAAATTGTACAGCTCAAGCGCCTAATGGTAGATGTGCCAAATTTACAACATATTTACTAAAAGTTAATTCAACCAGCAAAACAATCAATGATAAATAATAGAAATCATTGAACAAAGGAAATTGTGCAACATTAAATGAAATGAGGTTTAGATAGAAAAAGAATGCAACCGTAAGATGAACATCAACCTCATCTATCTTGTCCATTGAACCATAAGTTGGGTTTAGCTTATAAGTTTTTTCTCGCTTCTTTATTCTCCTTACTGAACCAACAACTCATTGGGAAACTGTTGGAAAGCCTCCCTGCCTTTTGCACACATTTGGGTTTGCAACTCGCTAGACTAGGCTAGATAGCTTTCATCAGCTTTGCACATCTTCCATTCATTTTAATTTCTCCTCCGAAAGATCCCAGTTGCTTGGTGATTCTCTCTATCCATTTCCTAAATATTTTTACTTGAGAGATAGAGATAGAGAGAGAGCATCCATCCATATGAAGACAATAGAAATGACATCATAAAATAAATAGTCTATAAGACCATGTGCTAAACTTTTGGAACAATTCTTCCATATCATCCACCTCTTACCCTAAACTGTAAAGTAAACATTGTGATTGAAGGATGCATGTAGACACATTCACTTGCCTCTTTCCCTATGTGTAAGTGCATGTCTGTCAGAATGAGAGAGAGAGAGAGAGAGATGAAATTATGAAAAAAATCCACCAAGGCCACCTGGTATATGGGACAGAAAGGCTTACAAAGGAAAGAAAAGAGAGAGAGAGAGAGAATATGAGCTTTCTGTGATGGTGTTACACGACAAAAGATGGTTGTTCTTGACAGCATGGCTAAATCAGTAAAAGCTTCATACCGATGCTTAAGAATGATCTCCAATGTCCAACCATCGACAATAAATGCAACATCCTGCTAACATTTGTATAGAGAGAAAAAACATACTCAGTTCAGCACACAATTCCAGTAAAATAAAAATAGAAAAACCCTTCCCAGTCAATTTACTTTCAAGTTTCAAATCTTAAATCATGCTTTGCTTTAGCATTCAAAAATATATCCTTCTATTAAAAATGGTTGATAACAATCACAAAAAGAGATCTATGCCACTTTTTCTAAAGCTCAGGGTAGGATAGCCAAGTGCAACTCACACAAGACTAACCTGAAACTGATAGCATCCCGAATAAGAAGTAGTTAAAGAATCCATATTCAAACACAATAAGCAATAAGTAGCAAACCTTATGTTCAGTACTGCTTATTCTCACGGTAAGAAGAACACGTTCGAGACTTCTGGAGACTTCATCAATATTTTTCCCTTGAATAAGCAAAAGCTGACCTTCTGGTTCTGTAAGGAATTCAAATCTTGCATTAGCTGCCTGAACAAAAAAATTTAAACATGCTTCAAGGGAAAAGATGGTGATCAATTACAAAAAAAAAATATGATGTGCCAAACATGACATCCCAAATACAATGCAGCATATCATTTTACTATCTCGATTTACTTTTAAGTTTTCAATAAGTTATAGTAATGATCATGTCCATTATAGAACTAAAAGCTAGTTTGACAAACAATCCCCAAAGATAAAAGAGCAAAAAAAATCAGGAGGAACCCAAAAGGGACTTTACAGTAGGCCCACTTAGCTAGGATTTGCAGCATTTAGACAAGGTTGATTTACCCACCTTAGCACTGATTTTACCTGTTATGCTTTTCAGTCACAATTCTCATCAAATTGCCTCTCTGTGATGTCAATTTCAAGGTATTTCACCATCTATTTTTGTGAAAAAAATGTAGAGGGTTCTTCAATTCAATTTTGTAAAAAGCTAACCAACATTTTTTACCCTATTTTCTAAAATTCTCCATATCAGTACATGTGTTTGTCCATGTAATTGTCATTCTTTCACTCTTTTGAGAGGTTTAGCTGGCTTTTTTCTAGCCTTGCAGTGCATCAATTGCTAGTTATCCTACTCTGATTATTCGTAAATCGTTCAATGGTAAAACCCAACTGAAGAGGGAGAAACAGCAGAAGGCGTACTTATGGTATACAGGAGAACAAGCTATAATAGACTAGCCTTGCTGAAGATCAATTAGAAGCCTCCAAACTGCAGTTCACTGAATTGACATCAATTGTGAAAGAACAATAGGGCATTATTAATGAACAACAAAAACAATCCTTGACCAATCTGCTCAGATCAGCAGACCAGAAATTTCCCATTCTAAATTCATTCTCTTCTCATGCAAAACGATTAATAGTGATGCAGAAGAGATAACTCGTGTCCGTTTTTCTAACGCCGCATGTTTTTCTATAGTTTGTATTCAAGTATGCTCAAAGGGCGTTTTTACCAATTTTTGGTTCATTGTTTGTTGATCACTGATATGCATGGCCCGTGACAAGACAGTAGCTGTGATATGCAATGGAAGTTATGTTAATATTTGCATGAGCCCCTATTTGCCCTATTCCCCAGGTGAATGGAGATTAATCCTACAGGGCTAATGTCCTTGTCAACATTTTAATAAAATTATACTCTCTCTCTCTCAATGATATGATAGC
>LPNX010085733.1:2384-47930 GCA_001517045.1 Pseudotsuga menziesii
TTGAACGCATACCTTTGAAATGAAAAAATACTGCTACAAACCAGCATACTGAAAAGAATCTACATGCTCGTATAGCGAGCTTATTCTGATATTTACTCCTACTTCTAATTGGAGGAAACAACCCAATCAAGTGTAATCATACTTCCAACGAAGCCAAGAAACCATTTGACTGAGAATCATGATTTCATGCATGCTATTGTTTGAGAAAACCCACAAAAGATGTGATAAATGCAATAAAGAGTCTATAGGCAACTGATACTTATGACTGGAAATAGTAAGTATGCCAAAATATGGAGCATTAGAAACCTTTGAAAAATACAACTCCATCCAAGAAGCCACGGGATCATGAAATTTCTGATTTAAAACTTCCATGTCTTCATTATATTCATCATAAAGTGAAGCATTCTCTTCCTCTCCATTGCTGTTCTTTTTAAACTTTGGATCATGAATGGAAACCAAGGGCTTTTCAAACTGCTTCTCGACCTTTAGATAAAAACCCTTGATCAAAACTTGAACAAATAAAATTCTGAAAGTGACCATAAGTCAAGAATGGCAACTTATTTCTTATACCAATAGTAAGAGGTTGAAGAGCAACAACTTCTTCTTCATAACATGAAGATCTCATAGCAGGAACTAAGAAATTTCTACTATAATCCACTGAAAGTATGTTATCCTCGAAAAAGTCGGCAAACTGATATGAAGAATCGACACAAGCATCATTTATATCCTTGTTCATATGAAAATCTGAAAATGATGAAGGAAATTGTCTTAAATCTGAATGATACCTACGTTCTTCTTGTTGTTCATAAGCTTGTATATCTTCAACATGAGCCCGATCTTGAAGCATTTTGCAAGCTCGGATGTTCTCCTCCACTCCTTTTGCATCCTCAAACAATTGTCTTAAATATGATGATTTTCTTTCTAACAGGAACAAGACAAAATCTGAATGTTGAGCCATAACATAATATACCATAGCAAGTTTTTCTAAAGGTCCGATCTCCGTAGGCATACTGATAAAAAAACTTTGAAACCTCCAATTAAATTTAGTGATTGGCTCATCATTTTCCCTTTTCAAACTATAAAATTCGGAAAGAAATTGATCATAAGATTTATTCTTACCCCAATACTTCAAAAAGACATCATGTAACTCTTCCCATGATCCAATTGAATCAGCTTTTAAATTTCGAAACCAAAACCCAACATCTCTAACAAAGGACTTCGAAAATAACCTCATGACAACATCCTCATGCATGATTTCAAAATTATCAATGAAATTATGAAAAGATTCTAAATGCTTCTCTGCTGTAATATGGTCTTTTCCAATAAAATGGGGAAGATATTCAAGAAAGTAGGAAGGGTAAGGATGTAAGAGATATGGAAGCCTAAGAGGTTTAAACATCATCTGTCTGAGTCTAGACTGAAAATCTGTGAGATGAAAATGAGGGTCAACCAATTGTTCAGAAGTTTCAGCAGTGATGGTAGAAGGTAATAGATCAGCTTTATTATCTACAAGATGACCAGAATAATCAGCTTCAAGAGATATGGGTATATGTATATCATGCTGAACATGTATTTCAAATGAAGGAATAGGATCAACATCATTAACAAAAGAAGAATGCATATTTTCTTCTTCCAAAGTGGGATATGTACTTGAAGGTTTATGATCATCGGAATAGACAAAACAAAAAATAATTCTTTTGACATGCAATGGGAAAGATAGGAAAGAACTGATGAATAAGAACAAAACCTCATGGAGTAAAGTAACAAGCTGATATCCAGTATTTCCATTTGGCTTCTTCATTTTTCTGTCAACAAAATTCTCCTTGCAGTGGAATCTTTAATCGTGGAGTCACCGGTGAAAACTTGTAGTCTAAAAGATTTTCTGACTTTGTTCACCTCTCAAAATCAGAAGAATAATAATATCCCAGGGAAGATATACTTCAGCTTCGTCGCCGACAACGGAGCCAAATATGTTTGTGCCAGAAATTGTTCTTAGACTACTAGAAGAACAAGCCAACACAATCTCAAAAGTAAAATTAAATAAAACAGGTTTTTATGGTTTTGGTTTATGGTTTTGGTTGAAAACTTCATCAATCAAGGAGGAAATAAACATCCAAAAACTAATACAGAACTGAATCATGCAAATTGGATAAACTGGGGATCAAACACATCCCAATAAGCCATAAACATTACACATGAAATACTAATTCCACCCACAGGCTACAAGCATTTACATGAATAAAACTTAAAGAAGAAATGAAATTGTAGACTGAGCAATCAAACAGATCATAAATGAAAAAGCATGACAGGTAAAATGGCTTATCAGTTTATATATAATCAATAACAGTCATCCACTTACATAAGAGTTATAAGTGCTAGCTTGAGAAATCAAAGCTCCAAAGCCTCTCCTTGAGTGAAAAATCCCCCCCTCAAAACTGTATGTTTGTCTTCCTTTTATCATTACAAAAGTAAAGTAGTTCCATAACTACCTTCTAGGTCGAAATTTGAAACAGTTACATAAATTAGTTACATGATAACTCAAAATCTTTAAAGATAATTAACCCAAAAATAGCAAATCGGATTTGGGGAAATTTGGCGAATTTCTGGAAATTTGGGTCTCAAATACGCCTTCATATCTCTCGATACAAAACACCTGTGTAAAAACCAAGAGAGGTTTTTTGACATGAGTATGTTATAAACAAAAACCTCTCTTGGTTTTTCAAAATTAATCTTCAATTGATCGGAATATGTTCTGAAAATTTGTGACTAAAACAAGAAATTATTAAATAATTAAAACCCTGAAAATAGGCCACAAAGATGAATTCGAATATCTCAAACGATAATAGCTGTTGCAAAACTGAGAGAGGTTTTGTGAATGAGTCTGTTGTGGACAAAAACCTCTTTTGGTTTTCCTGAATTCATTTCCATCTCCTCGTAATTTGCTCCCAATGACAATGACAAAAACAGGAAAAACAGAGCTGCTACAGGAATCTCCTCATGAAAATATTTGACAAATGACTCAAAAATGAGAGTTAGATTATAAATCAGAACTTGGAATGAACTTTTATTATAAGTTTTTGAAAGCTTAAAGATGTAAATATTAACTAATAAGCCCAAAATACAAACCTTAAAACTAAAATAATGAAATGATTCAACCATTAAAAGTATCAATTCCAACCAAAATTATTGATTGTCAAAAATTCTTAAAATCAACATAAAATATAAAATCATTTTAAACCAACGGTTGAAAATTAGGACAAAAGAAACAGATAAACTAAGAACAAGATCTAGTTATAACACATGGAATTATGATTCTCAGTCAAATGGTGTCTTGGCTTCACTAGAATTATGATTACACTTGATTGAGTTGTTTCCTCCAATTAGAAGTAGGAGTAAATAGCAGAATAAGCTCGCTATACGAGCATGTAGATTATTTTCAGTATGCTGGTTTGTAGCAGTATTTTGTCATTTTAGAGGTATATGTTCAGAGTTTGAGAAAGTTGCAGAGATTTGGTAAATGACTCCATCACCCAATGAATAAGGCACAAGGTCTATAGGTTCTTGAAGCCTCACAAGGAGGAATTCATCCCGCAGCAAGAGCCATAGGTTATAATTAGATCTTGTTCTTAGTTTATCTGTTCCTTTTTTCCTAATTTTCAACCGTTCGTTTAAAATGATTTTACTTTTTATGTTGATTTTAAGAATTTTTGACAATCAGTAATTTTTGTTGGATTTAATGCTTTTAATGGTTGAATTATTTCATTATTTTAGTTTGAAGGTTTGTCTTTTGGGATTATTAGTTAATATGTATATATTTAAGCTTTCAAAAACTTATATAAAAAGTTTATTCCAAGTTTTTCTTTATAATCTAACCCTCATTTTTTAGTCCTTTGTAAAATATTTTCATGAGGAGATTCTTGTAGCAACTCCGTTTTTCCTATTTTTGTCATTATCATTGGGAGCAGATTATGGGCTGATCGAAACGAATTATGGAAAACAAAAAGAGGTTTTTGTCCACAATAGACTCGTTCACAAAAACCTCTCAGTTTTGCAACAACTGTTATCGTTTGAGAGATTCAAATTCATCTTTGTGGCCTATTTTTCAGGGTTTGAATTATTTAATAATTTCCTGTTTTAGTCACAAATTTACAGCATGTATTCCGATCAATTGAAGGGGAATTTTAAAAAAAAGAGAGGTTTTTTTTCATAACAGACTCATTTAAAAAAACCTCTCTCAGTGTTTGCAAAGGTGTCCCGGATCGAGAGATATGAAGGCATCTTTGAGACCCAAATTTTCAGAAATTCGTCGAATTTCCCCAAATTCGATTTGCTATTTTTGGGTTAATTGTCTTTAAATATTTTGAGTTATCATGTAACTAATTGATGTAACTGTTTCAAATTTCAACTTAGAAGGTAGTTATGGAACTACTTTACCTTTGTAATGATAAAAGGAAGACAAACATACAGTTTTGTGGTTGGATTTTTCACTCAAGGAGAGGCTTTTGGAGCTTTGATTTCTCAAGATAGCATTTATAACTCTTACGTAAGTGGATGAATGTTATTGATTATATATCAAATGATAATCCCTTTGACTTGTCATGCTTTTTCATTTATGATCTGGTTTATTGCTCAGTCTACAATTTCATTTCCTGTTTAAAGGTTTATTCATGTAAATGCTTGTGGCCTATGGGTGGAATTAGTATTTCAGGTGTAATGTTTATGGCTTATTGGGATGTGTTTGATCCCCAGGTTATCCAACTTGCATGATTCAGTTCTGTATTAGCTTGTGGATGTTTATTTCCTCCTTACTGATGAAGTTTTTAAAACCAAAACCCTAAAAACCAATTTTATTCTATTTCATTTTGAGATTGTGTTAGCTTGTTCTTGTGGTAGTCTAGGAACAATTTCTAGCACTAACACAAAGATTTACATTGCTTCTTTCAATGACACTGACAAGACCAAACTCATCTCTCGAAGGAGGAATACAATACTACTTGGAATATCTTCCGAAGTTATAATAAATTAACAGTTAATCGGACTTGTTAGTAGATGTGGATAGAATATAAGAGCCCATTAATATTATTCTCCAAAAATTCAATCTGTTTGGATCTTCTCCCTTGACTAGATATTTCTTCAGCGACCAACCCATTTTGGCACCGTATAGATCGTTTACATTGCATTATTCTGAGCATAAACATAAAATCTCTTTGCCAGTTCAGCTACGTCACTTCAAAAGCTATCAATGGAGAATCAATAATATAAATCCTTCTTGGCCACCACTAAGACACATGAAGACTCCCTCGTATCTACAAAATGAACATCAATCCATATGATGCCAACCCCTCACCTTGGTGGCATGCATTTCCATCTCTGAGATCAAACACATGAACTTCAGAGCATGGAGGGACTTTAAACCCTTCTTGAAAGCCAACTTGTTGTGTTAAACATTTTTTCGCAACCCAAATCCTTCGAATTTCGGGTTTCTGCACTATCTGTTCCGCCTTCCCAAATTTACGCACGCTCCATTCCACACTCACTTTTTTCCGTAGTGCGAAAATCGGTAATTAGAAAACTCACTTTTTCAATTTTTGATCTTCTGAGCTTCCACACTTCCTCATCCATACTTTCACAATTTCGCATGCACCTTTCCACACTTCAGTTTCCTGGTTCAGATTTTGGAACTCGGCTTTCGACTTTCCAAATTTTTGAACTTTTGGACTTTCCCCTTTCCGCTCCCATAAGTCTCTTCCCAAACTGTTGATCTATGTCGATGAGGATCTTGACCATTGATATGTACTTTGATGTGGATTTGTCCTCACCCATCAGATATTTTGAGGATTGTTTTCTAACCATTGATCTCTTGATCAAATGCAGAACTTCATTTTTCTTTGCTTGATTGCAGACATTAACTTCGATCATTAATCTTTTATCAAGGTCTATCTCCACCATATGATCTCAACCATCCAATCTACAGACTTAAACTTTGTTTTATCGTCCGCATTCAACCTCCCGCCTTCCAACTTCCATACTTCAAGAATAGAAAATCCAACTTCTGCCTTAGCTTATTTTCTATTCTTCCGATCTCCGTCTTATGACTTCTGCACTCCACGACGAAATTTGGAAATCCAATTTTCTATGATCAATTGATCTTTACAATCATCGATATTCTGATCTAGAACCTACAATAAGGTTACTCTGCACACCCATGAAATATTCAATGGTTAATAGTCTAATTCCCCTTCGATTGATCAAAGAATCGATCAATCGATCTATGTTTCCCTCATTTTCAGAAACCCTTAATTCACACGCATGATTATCATTCATTAACAGAGATTTAAACAAACATTCAATTCATGAAATCGCACACTCAAACAAAATTGAATTTACACACACAAAGATTATGACAAAATAGTATTTTCCATTCAGACATTGAATTTGTACATACAAACTTTCTTAGAACCCATGTTCTGATTTCCTTAGGCTTGATACATCTTTGATTGGCCTCTCCTATGTTCCCTACATGCCTTATTGGCCTCTCTATCTATGTTCTATCTTCGTCTCTTCTCTCTGTCTCTTCTCCCTGTCTCCTATGCCTTGCAGGATTACATATATAAATATAGAACAATATTCATGAGCCATTCTGGTTCAGATCCTTAATCCACTCAATAATCCTTAATCTTCTGATAACTAACCCTAATTACAACAAATCCTCTAACCTATCCTATGAATTGCTACCATTAGACGAGGCCTTTGTTACAATGACTCATCAAATGACCCAATGACTCAATCATCAACTTAATGACTCACCTAATGACTCACCATCATCTAGAATCACATAAAAACATAAGTTTATTTACAATGTGATGGTTCGAAGGCCATCAATTCAGAATTGAAAACCCCTTCCAGGTCTGGTCAAACATTGAGCTTGAAAATTAAAAGGAGAGTAGGATACTACTGCATCAGACTCCCTAGGAAGAAATAAATATGTCCTCCTAGTCATAGCCTCCCATCTTTAGTATACCTGGATCCCAAACTTTGTTCTGAAGCTGATCATCCACCTTATCAAGTTTTTCTGTCTTTGTCATCTCCATTTCTCATTGTTTCCATATTTTCCGCTACAATGCTCCACTAGACTTGCTTCTGCAATATTTTTATGTTATCTGGCTTCTCCTGCTACTTTGTTTCTTTACTCTGCTGATGAAAATATTCATTCTTTCTTCATGCCTTATCTGAGACATCTTCACCATCAACAACCTTAGTTCTTCAACCTCCATGTCTAGTCTATCTTTTGGATGGTACAGTACTTGCATCTTCTTATTCTGAAATTGCTACTGTTCTCTAGACTCTTCATTGCAATCCACTAAATTATAAAATAATTCAGTGTTCTTACCTTCTATCTGCTCTTTTCCAATGATGCAATCAAACATCAAACAATCATCTTTATCAATCCTTGGATTGATCAACGAATCTTCTAACTCTTCATTATATTTTCTAAGGTTAGAAAAATTTTCTTTGTCTTCATTAACGAACTCTGCAACAAAAAATTCCTTTCTATACTGATCACCCTTTTGAGACAATATAGTCCCTTCCTATGCCATAACAAATTTCTTCCCCTGTCTGTCAGCAACACCAGTATCTAAATATGCAAGTGTTCTCTTTTGTTTACCTCCATGAAACCATGTCATTTCGTCCTTTGATACCAGAACAAACTTCTGGCTTAGGTCCATGTCAAGAATACATGGATATTCTCCTTCTTCTTATTTTACCTCTGGGACAACCTTACAAGGTTCATCACATGTTATTCCTACAGATATACACAATTCATTAATTTCAAAAACATTGAATTTTTTATCTCCCATTGACCCTCTTATCAACATATTATTTTGCTGGTCTGAACTCTCCGAAGAGTTCACGAGACTTTCAACTAGTCCCTCTTCAGCACCATCTTTTTCTAAGATGATTTTATGTTCTTCTTCACAATAGTGAACATGTTCTTCTGTCAATGGTCTAATTCTGATTTTTCCTTTCTTTCTCAAAGCATCCATATTATTCTTCATAATATGCATAGACACATAATCTAAGTGTGCTCCAATACCTTTAGTCGTACACCAATAATCAATTTCAAAAACATGAGACTTTGAAGTACCTATTGATATTTCCTCTGGCATCCCCCTGTTGTGTTGGTCTGAACACAACATCATATCCCTTTCATCTTTTATTACAATAGAATCATGCCCTGATGTTATGCTTTTGGAAATCATATCTTATTTACGTTCAAACTTCATGACAGTCCAAGGTGACTCTTCAAATATCTCCTTAATTAGAATACAATCTTGATTCTTCCTTGTAGAAATGGCGTTGCACATTTCTTTTCTCCCTTTATCTTCATATCATCTTCATCTGATTGTGTTCCTCCATCAAGTAACTCATCAATGAGTTCCTTTTGTTACAATAACTTAGACCTTACTTCATTTGAGATACTTTCTTCATCATATTTAACTTCATCAAATTTTAAGATAATTTCAATGGACTTCCCGTCATTTGCAACAAACCTGTAATCACAAACAAATCATCAGTCTCAAAATCATAAGACCTTTTGGTCTCATTCGGCCTCACAGTCATCTCCTCCATAAGTTTATTTGTACTCCTTACAGAATTCATGAGACTCTCAATTGGTTTCTCTTTTTCTGCTTCATCATCCTCTCCAAGCAAAGGACCCTGTTCAGGTTCACAATATGAAACCTCCATCCCAGATTCAGCTTCTATGAGTTCTTTCTCCAATCCAGCAAACATCTTTTGCTATGGCTTCACCTGTAGTGAATTCCATCTTACCTCCCTTTTCATGACCCAACCATACCTTTGGTTCTCTTCTTTGGGAGCTTGCATATGCTTCTCAAAGCAAAAAATGTCTCTTGCTAACTCTATCAATTCTCTACTACATTCCTCTTGAATCCCTTTCTTCTTTCTTCTGTTGTGTCTTTTCTTTGAAACCCTGCAATAACCTTCAATAGTCATTATATATGTCTCCTCTTTTGTGAATTTCATCCTGTTCACTTGTGTACTATAACTAAGCCTTCACCTTCAACAAGTCTCCATACTTTTCTGATATAACTCAACAAGCTATATCTCCTTGAGATTGTCCTTTTGGTATCTCTGGTCCTCTCAATAGAACCTTTTGAGCATCTCCTTTTCTCTTCTTGGCTTCTGCAGAGCCACTCCTCCTTTTAGAGCATGCACTAGTCTTATCTTGTCCAACTTATGTTGGATTTCTTAGGTTCTGTCACTGCTTCCTCTCTCCTCTTCTCAAGAACTTCTCTGTTCTTTGCTGATGTCAAATATTTCCTAAAAGATTCATATAACTAGAGTTAAAATATAAACATCAAAGAGTTCATACCTTCATACTTTTCACTTGTACAGTTGGCTGAAAATATCTCCATTAATATCTTCAAAATATCTTCTTCCTAATCTTTTTCATCTGCACTCTTCTCTTACTGCAGAGCTTATACTCATCTCCAATATTTGCTATGATCCCTTGCACAAGACTGAACATACACCTTTAGAATTATCAGTCTTCAAATTCAATAACAATTTGCAGAAATGTCTTACCTTTTTCTTTCTTCAACTTAGCAAAAGTATTTTGAATCAAATACTCTTTTCAAACATCATAACTCCATGCTTATACCTGTCAAATCATATCCTTATGCTCGTATCTAGAAAATCCCTTGGAAGGATATCTTTTGTATTCCCCTGTGGCTAATCATCAAACTGAACAACACATCCTCTGTCTGCAATCAATTCTGAATAATCTCACCTAACTAACTCTCTCAACACAATTGTTAGTCTTGAATTAAAAATGAATTGAAAATTAGAAATTGATTTACCTCTCATGCAGAATGCTTATTCTGCTGATGCCAAACCTAATTCCAACCCCCCACCTTCATGGCATGATTTTTCCATCTCTGAGATCAAACACATGAACTTCAAATCATGGAGGGACTTTAAACCCTTCATGACATCCAACTTGATGTATTAAACATTTCTCTGCAACCCAAATCCTTCGAATTTTGGGTGTCCGCACTATCTGTTCCGCCTTCCCAACTTTCTGCATGCTCCCTTCCGCACTGGGATTACCGCACTCACTTTTTTCCGTAGTGTGGAAATCATAAATAAGAAAACTAACTTTTTCAATTTCCGATCTTCTTCGCTTCCGCATTTCTGCATCCACACTTCCTGATCCGCACTTTCGCAATTCCGCATGCACCTTTCCGCACTTCACTTTCCTGGTTTGGATTTCGGAACTCGGCTTTCGACTTTCCAAATTCTCAAACTTTTGGACTTCTGCCTTTCCACTCCCGTAAGCCTCTTCCCGAACCGTTGATCTACGACAGTGAGGATCTTAACCGTCGATGTGTACTTTGATGCGGATCTGCCCTCACCCATCATATCTTTTGCGGATTGTTTTCTAACCGTTGATCTCTTAATCAAATGAGAAACTTCATTTTTCTTTGCTTGATTGTGGAAATTAACTTTGACCGTTGATTTTCTGTCAAGGTCTATGTCCACTGTACGATCTCAACCATCCGATCTACAAACTTAAACTTTGTTTTATCATCCACATTCAACCTCCTGCCTTCCAACTTCCAGACTTCAAGAATCAGAAATCTAACGTCTGGGCCTTAGCTTCTTTTCTATTCTTTCGATCTCTGTCTTCTGACTTCCACACTCCACGACAGAATTCGGAAATACAACTTTTCTCTGATCAATTGATCTTTACAGTGATCGATCTTCTGATATAGAACCTACAATAAGGCTACTCTACACACCCATGAAATCTTCAATGGTTAATAGTCTAATTCCCCTTCGATTGATCAGAGAATCTATCAATCAATCTTTGTTTCCCTCATTTTTAGAAAACCTGAATTCACATGCATGCTTATCATTCATTAATAGAGATTTAAGCAAACATTCAATTCATGAAATCACACACTCAAACAATTGAATTTACACACACATAGATTATGCCGAAATAGGATTTTTCATTCACACACTGAATCTGTACATACAAACTATCTTAGAACCCGCGTTCTAATTTCCTTAGGCCTGATACATCTTTGATTGGCCTCTGCTCTGTTCCCTATAGGATTTATTGACCTCTCTATCTCTATTCTATCTCTGTCTCTTCTCCATGTCTCTTCTCCATGTCTCTTATGCCTCGTAGGCTTACATATATAAATATACAACAATATTCATGAACTATTCTGGTTCAGATCCTTAATCCACTCAATAATCCCTAATATTATGCTAACTTACCCTAATTACAACAAATCCTCTAACCTATCCTATGACTCACTACCATTAGACGAGGGCTTTATTACAATGACTCATCAAATGACCCAATGACTCACTCATCAACTTAATGAATCACCATCATCTAGAATGACATAAAAACATAGGTTTATTTACAATGTGATGGATTGAAGACCATCAATTCAGAATTGAAAACCCCTTCCAGGTCTAGTCAAACATTGATCTTGAAAATTGAAAGGAGAGCAGGATGCTCCTGCATCACCAAAGGAAACATTTATGTTGTTCAAGTTTGGGGAAAAAACAGATATTGTATTGTTTACTTAGTCGATTTCATATCTATAAAAAATTGAACGTAATAGAATTGTTTTCTAACATTTCTCACTAACAGGAAGAAGGTACAAGAGGAAACTCAAGGCAAGAGTTCATTTTTGCATGCGTTGTAATCTTCCTATTGTCACTTGGTAAGTCCTCCTATTTCAATTATCATGTTTTTGTTGTGCTTACTGGATTGTTCATAATTATGCAAGCTATTCATAATTGTTGTTGTTAACAGAGTTTCTCCAGCAATTAAAACTGGAACAACTCATTAACATGGAAAACAGATGCACGCACCCATATGCATGGATTCATGTGAAACAATTCTCAATTTTTATTTTTCCTCTATATCAACGATCGTAATAAATTGTTGGAATAAAAGAGAAAGTTGGAATTCGAAGAAATGATGTATACCATAATAGGAATGGGTGATGATATCATAGTTTACTATCCCAAGTCTAGTTTTTGGATATCAGCCTATGCACTTGGACCTCCGAATGAATCTTTCGGAAAATGGTAAGATATAGAAGCAACACCAGAAGGAATAACTTGCAATTGGAAGGAAGAACTTATCTGATCTCTTTGATGAAAATTATAGCGAAGAGATGATTATAGTTTCCTGTGCACAGTGTCACATGTTTGTGATGTTTTATAAGGCTTTTCCTCCATTCCCCAAATGCAAGTGCGTGCATCCAATCGACCTCAATTTGGATTTTAAAAAGAAGAATATTATGCCACTCACGGAGATACTTAGTTTGCTTGATTATGATCATGCCACTTTATAGGACACAAAGTAACAACGAATAGATGTGTTTTGGAGCTCTATAGATTTTAATCTTATGTTTTTTTATGACAAAAAGTTGTATATAATTTTACCTTTTGTGTAGAGGGCTTTAGCTGGGAAGAATAGGGGACTGGTGCAATCAACTATGGTTAGTTTATCGTTGCAATTATCTATTATATAAGATGGTTTTCGTCATAAATGTATCGAATGCATAAATCTTGTTTGTCATTATTTCTATGGTGGAGTGATTTGTTGCTCGATAACTTGTTTATCCTTATTTCAATAGACGAAACCCAAAAAGAAATTTGATTATTAAAACTCTTGTGTAATATTATTTTGTCATTTTATTCTACAACATGTTTAATGCTTTTCTAATATATATTAGACTATATAACATTTTATATTAATTTCATTCCAACCATTTAAAAATTTAATGAAATATAAAAACATTTAGATATATAAAATTTTATATTAATTTCATTCTTAAAATTTAAATATTTAATAAAATATAAAAAAAAACATTTAAATTTATAAAATACTATTCTATCTCATTAAAATTTTAATTTAATTTTTAAATATCTAATTAAATAATAAAAAAATATTTTATAAAATTTCAACTAATTTCTCGTATTCATTTTATCTTTTACTTAATAAGTTTGTCAATTTGTGAAAATTAACAACTTATTTTTTATTTTTAAAGTAATATCCCTATTCCAAATTCAAATGAATTGCTATTTAAAAGATTCCAAAAACTTGAGTTGTTTTTTATATTTTACATTTTTATAATAAATAATAAAGGTTATATCCAATTTATATTAAACTAAAAAGTGACATGTTCCTCATTGTAATTGTAATACATAAAACATGGGTAATGGATTGTAATTGTATAAGTTGAGTGGCTTAACATTTAAGGATATGTATTTTTTTTAAAAGTGACATGTTCCTCATTGTAATTGTAATACATAAAAACATGTGTAATGGATTGTAAGTGTATAAGTTGAGTGGCTTAACATTTAAGCATATGTATTTTTTTTGACATCACAAAAATTAATTAAAAATTAAATCAAAATGTATTTATTTTTTGGACATCATAAAAATTAATTAAAAATAAAATCAAAATATAATTAATAATAAGTATTTTTTTTAAGAATACACATATATTAAGATTTTTTAATATTATTAATAGTGTTTTATTTCTTAAGATAACTACTTAGTTTTGTATATAGGAATTAAAGTATGAAATACATATTGAACTAAAACCTAATCACCAAATGGTAAATTAATTAACACCGTTAAATATGATTCAAACGAGATCGCTTTGAAATGCTCAAATATTAGTTCTTGTTTAAACTTATCAGTTTGAGACTAATGTTTTGATTAGAAATGTCTGCATGGAATATTATGATGAACTCAAACTTTTATTATGTAGGTTATGTTCCAAATGCTACAAAATAACAGTGCAAATTCTTAAGTCAAATCCATCTATCCAACCCTAAAATCTTATCAGATACTATCAGAGACATAAAGAGAACAAATTATTTTAATATGCGACATAGATTTACCCCAACGTATCCAGATCCATCAATTTCTATGTTCGATCTATAAAATGTTGAATTCCATTAATCTCTACACAAAATTTACTTAATAAATTGAGAAAGTTCAAAACCAAAATTCCAAATTCATTATTTAATCTCAACATTTATTTTGTCACCACCTTATATTAGAATTGGTGTAAGTATATTTATTCTCATGTTTCTGAAACATAGAACATGTTAGTTATTCATCAGTTTTAATTATTAAATATTAATAGTGTATGCATATCCATTTATCTCCAGCGTAGATTAGAATTGTTGTATGTATATTTATTTTCATGTTTGTAAAACATAGAACATGTTAGTTATTCATCAATTTTAATTATTAGATACTATAGGTAAAAATCAACAAAGTGTACTAAAAGATGGCAAAGTCGATCTATAAATAAAACCATGTCTGCAATTTATGGAGGGAAAATAAGAACAACTCTCATACACACAAAGGATTATATCTTATGGTAGAAATTGAGCTCATGGATTAACTCAAAACAGATGGAATTTTATTGGGCACTGATAATAGACCCTGGGTATCTCACACCATGAAGAAATAAGCATTTAAGGACAACTTAATTGTTGTATAAATGGAATTGAAAAGTGTTGAAGGTGGGTATTGATTGAGCGCCTTTAGGGATAGTAGTAAAAGAAAGAGGGGATTTGCAACCACTGCTTACCTACAAATTATTTTATGATCCTACCATGTTCATTCCTCTTACATGCTCTCAATGCTTTCAGTTAAGATCCTAACAACTACGAATACTATACCTTTTGTACTCTAATGAATTCTTATTTTGTTTTCATAATATTCTAATGAACATTATGAAGTAACCGTATAAACAATTCATTAGTTTTAATTATTAAATACTAATAGTGTATGCATATCCATTGATCTCTATGTTTCTGCAACATATTATTTTTCATGTGAATTATATGAAATTTTGAGAAACAATGGAAAAATCATGATGGATATTTATTCATCACTAAGAAGCATGGAGAGGAGAATGAAAAATAAAAGCCCTGGTATAAAAATGAAGTGATCATTTGAAAATCCTCACACTACAAAAATTGTTAGTTTACTATCAAGTTAACTTGCAACAGCATGTGACACATTGCCACCACCTGGCTCTTAATTAATGCAGATTTATATCCTGTTTAAAATTTATAATAAATTAATATGGATTTATGATGATGATGATGATGATGGTTAACGTCCACTGAGACCAAAATTTGGTCTATCGGACATAAAGAAATAAATTATTTAGTTTGTTTAAAAATTGTATTCCTATGCTCAAAGAGCTTGAAGAGAACCGTCCCGAGCTCACCATACTTTTGACATGTTAAAATGCTAGGAAGGTCGGTATTGCAACAAATATTATGAAACTGAGATCTAATGTGGGTGTACGCAGGGCACTCTAAGAGGAAGTCACTTTTCATCTTCAATGTTCATATTCTCAAGATATGGCAGATCCTTTCCACCCATGGTGTTTTAGGAACTACCCAATGACTTGTTTCACTATGAAGCTCATGAGAGTTCATTCTTATCTTGGCTATATTAATTTTTTTCTTTGAACTAGTTAAAAAAGAGAGATACTTTTGATCTTTTAGAGTAGGGTTGATGACCTCCTTATAATATCTTAATTTTCTTTTAGCCTCTAAATCTTTCTCACACTACATTTTATGTTTAAACCTATAATTAACAATATTTTTAATGTTATTAATATATTGTAATGCAGCATTTTCGTCGATCTCCCAATAGTTTAACCAAGCCCTGATACCTTTATACCAACCTCGCTTGATCCTTAGGTGATTTTGGCTGGAATTTAAAGGTAGCTTAAGAAGTCTATGGTCTCCCATGTTATTTATTTTGGGCTTGTACAACAAGAGCCTATTCATAGCTAGGCTCTCGATAGGGGAAAGATCCACTTCTATAAGGAGAATAGGATAGGGTGTTTTGATTTTAATTTTGAGGTTATACATTATAAAGCACTTCTGGATTTGATCAATCTTTCTCCGGAAATCTCTAGAGATGTTGCAACCCCAAACCTCACATCCATACAAGATAACATGAGTGACTAAAGTTTCAAAGAAGAGCTTCTTTTTATCCCACATCACAAGGTTTGTTGGTTTACAATCATTTTCAAGACCAAAACAAGGTTTCCACCCTCCATTAATCCTTTTCTCAATGCTATAGTTCCAGTTTAGCTTGTGATGAATATCAATTCCTAGGTATTTGTAAGAAGACACTTCCTCCAAGTTATTATTTACATACACAAAATTAGCGTAAGTGTTCTTCTTGGATTTGATAATCATAACTTTTGTTTTCTTAGTGTTAACAGTCATACCCATGGTAGAGCATAATTCCTTAAGAAGTATTAGTTTCTTATCAAGATCAGATGGACACATTTCTAGAAGAACAATATTGTTAGGATAGAGAAGAAGGACGACGACTATTCCAGCTAAGATCGTTCGAGCATAGTCTGCTTCCTCTAAACAACCTTCTAGCTTATCGATCTAAATGCGAAATAGTGTAAGGGAGAGGGGGAAACCTTTTTTAACTCTGATATTACACTTAATATCTTTTGGCCACCCCTCGTTTCTCTTAAACTTGGAAATTGCATTCTCATATAACCTTATTGCGGAAGCTCTCAACTCGTAAGGAACCTTTAGCTCTTCTAATCTATTCCATAGGTTATTTCTAGGTATCGTATCGAAAGCCTTTCTAAAGTCCAAAAAGAAACAAAAGAGATTGGATTTATCATTATGACATTCCTCCACAATGATCATAAGCATAACGAGGTGGTTCATTGTTGAGTGTTGTGTTCTAAAACCTACTTGGCCTTTAGCCCGCTTACCTTCAATTTCAAGCCATATGTTGATCTTCTTTTTCAAAATAATACCATATAACTTGGATAAGAGAGGGCTAATCATAATTGTCCAATAATTAGAGGGGTTATTTGTATCCCCACTTTTAAAAATAGGGATAATGACGCTATGAATCCATGGTTTAGGGAACCCTTGCTTGATTGCTTGATTGAATAGCTTATGGATGTTAGGGATGAGGACATGACCTCCAATTTTAAATATTTTTTCCTGGTAACCTTCAATGTCTTAGCTTTTCTATTTTCCAGATGTTTAACCCCAAAATCTATGTCTTCTAATGAGAAAAATTCTTCCGTTGTGAGCAGGTTACAAAGTTATCTATGACATTTGGGGATTCATAAATCTTTTTAAGATAGGAATTCCAGTCGTGTAAAGCAATTCTATTATTATCTTTAATTTTTCAAGTTAGAATCTGCCTCCAGAATTTCTTAGGAGCCACCGTAGAGAGGTGTAAGAGATTTTCTCTTCTTTTATGAATATATTGCATTTTTTTTCCTTTTAGTTAGTACTTTGTATATTTTTATCTTGTCAATTTTAAGGGTCTCATCAAGAGCTTCCTTAATTTCCGTCCTTGCACTTTTACAATATTTATCATACCAAGGGTTGGTTTTGCAATTTCTTTTATTACTTGAGACTTCAATTGAGAACTTGTTAATAAAATATGAGAGGGTTGTAGTAATATTATGATAGAGGTCTTCTATGTTGTCTATACTTGATAAAGGAAGCAAATTAATTTTTAATTCATTTAGAAAAAGATCATTTTTATTTATGTCAAAGATCAAGTTCTTTTGGCTATAAGTATTATCTTCTATGGGGTCTCTATGCATGGAAAAATTGAGAGTTACAATTAAAGGTCTATGATCTAAGTTAGGCTCGTGGTCGTTTAAAATTTTGAAATTTATTATTTCATTGTATAAAGGGATATCGAAAATAACATAGTCTACCACAGTGCTACCAAGCCCATGGATAAAGGTCATGTGGCTAGAATTGGGTCACTTCTTTAGACCGTTGCAAATTATGAGATCTTGAGCAATACAGAGCTTGACTAGCTCAAACCAAACAAATTTTCCCCTAGATATTCAGAGATTCTTTTGTACCTGCTAGCTAAAGTAAGGTCTTCATCTAACCAAAGAGGATTAGTGTTGGAATAATTGCTTAGAAGAATAGCTTGGTTGCTTGAATTTTGAGCATTAAAGTCACCCATTAAGAGGATATTACCTTCATTCCTTAGGCTAGAAATATCATTCTCTAAACCATTGTAAGGACAATTTTTATCTAACTTGTTTTTCTTATAGAAGTTAGAATCAATAGGGGCAAAATAACAGATTGTTATGTAGGTTTTTTTATCATTAATGTCAGTAATATCTATCCAAATATATTGGTTGTAAGGGTTTTCTTTATAAAACGTAGCATGGGGGGAGATGTTCTTCCTAATGTAACAAGTTATACCCCCAATGCCTCTACGATAGGATCTATTGTTCCATATTGAACATAGTACAAAGCCATCTATGTTAGGGACCTTAGATTCTTCATGCTCCCAAGATTCAACTAACAATATAATATCAACTTCATTCAAGATCCAACTTAGCTTGGGGCCTGTGTTCCATGGAAAGCCCCGATAGTTCCAAGAAAGAATATGGAGCATGTTGAATTGCTATTTATTACTATCTTTTTGGTTTCTATCTTGAATAACGAATTTTCAATTTTTTATTATTGCCCATTTTCCTTCCTTCCTAGCTTCTTTTACCTTTTGAACCTCCTTTCTTAATTCTGCAAGTGATCTTCTGGAATGAGATATTCATTTAAAAATATTCTTGTTCCTTTTAGACTTGAGGTTTTACTGAGTATGCCATACTTATGGTCAGTAGAGCTCACCTTTATCCGGATAAACCTTCCTTTATTCTCAGTTAATTTCCCCAACCTTGTTGCTTCTGTAAGACATGCACGGTTTCAATTTGTAATCTATTATGTAATTTTGTCTGGACTATGGCTAATGTATCCTCGTCTACCTCCTCTTTCAAACCAAATATTATAGGGTTCAAGGCCCTTTTGTTACGTTGATGGTCTAATTCTATCCATTTTTTCATTTCCTCTTTAATGGGTTTGATATCTAATTTACCTCCCACACTATTTAGGGTTTGATATATAATTTTAGAGTATAAATTTGGAAGAAATATTTATCTAATTTTAAAATATAAATATAGAATAATTTTTTTTTTATTTAAGGAATTCAATTTCTTTTAATATTGATAAATATAAAATTTAGATGGTTTTATAATGATATAATGTTAATTATAATATTCTTTATTAATATTTTTTTTTGTAAGCTGCACAAATCTATTATAATACAGAGGCAAAAAATACATAATATGTCTTGGCCACCCGAGGTTTAAGGAGGTTAAGCCACCCCCTGAGCCTCTCAAAAATTGACCTTCTAATAGAACCAACGTCTAAGATGTCCATGACTAAAAGTATGAGCCTATGGCCCCGAGAATGAGACATAGTTACAGTAATCCAACATAAAATAGACTTGCTCATATACTTGAGCGTAGACAAAGATTTCAGTAGCAGACATGAAAACAGACATAGTTACAAGGTTCATAATTAAAAATAGACCAATAACACTATTTTCCTGACCAAAAAACTTGGGTGACGCGTCCATTAAACTGGAGGAATTTCTTCAGTGATGGGGCAAGCCCATCTTTCTTCCTGCGACAGAGTAGGCGAGTTGGTGGCAGCACTCGGGGCCAGAGAAAGCGGATGTTGCTGCTGCTCGGACTGTTGGGCTGACATTTCCTTCAATCGCTTGAAGAGAGGCTCTACCGTTGAGGGGATAGGAAAGGGCTTAATGCGAGGAGCCTCGGTTGAGAAATCGGTTTCACTTTCACTACCACCGAGACTGGTAAGATCCTGGCCTCCAGATTCACTACCACTAGCATCACCACCCTGTGCATGACCCCAAGCCTTTATACTGCTCAAACCAAATATGCCCGTCATGCCTTTCTAAGCAAAAGAGTTATCCATGGCTGTAAGCTGAGCTTCTATCATAATGATTTTAGATTTCATGATATGAACTGCAACCCAAGCCTTAGACCAGTTGCTGAGCATGTCCTCAGCAAGGTTGCAGAGCATGTTCTTCATCAGCCAATAATGATTGATTTGGATGCCATCCTCGCCAGTCGAGAGCTTCTAGTTGAGGACACGAGTCTCCCAAGCTTCCACTAAAACATGAACACAAGGAGAGATGTGAGGTTCGTAATCCGCCGGGACCTGAGAACTACAGCTACGTTGGGCTTTTCCTCTCCTGGAGCTAGCTCTCCTTGGAGTTCCTCTCTGCCGAGACATGGCAACCAACTTGAGCTTGAAATCAACTTGATGGGGAACGTTCTTTTCTGCAATATACCAAGAGAACACAGACACAGAGACACAGAGAAGACGTGCAGCAAGCCAAGCAATGCTCTAAGCCGGTCCAAAAATCACAATGGCTTTCAGAACTAAATGAGTGTCAGTTGAGGTACCTGTATGCATTAACTTTCGATGCAGGGCCATGAAAGCTTCTAGGAGGATGGACCTTCTCCAACCCGAGTCGCATGAGCCGAAGTGACAGACGAAGTGTCTCCCACGCTCAAAGGACTTCGAATGTTCTAGAGGGTCAAGCTGTCGCGGTGGGTGGTCAATGATGGGCTCATGCTGATCGGCACGTGTTCTTTGCGATGACCGGAGGGAGGCACAGCGGTCGCCTGAATTGTCACCCACGACCGAGAACATTCTTTATTAATATAAATCAAAACGTGAAATGTATTTTAAATACTATTATTCTCTATTATATTAACAACATGATATGAAACTTGATAATTTTAATTATATTATAAAAATAAATACCACTTTAATTTTCATATGGTAAGTTATATTATTCATATTAGTTATTATCTTAACTTTTTATGTAAATTATATTATTCATGCTCATTATGTTAACTTTTTATGTAAACATGTAATCACATGCTTATATTATTTTTTATTAGAAAATTTTTTAACTTAATTATATTTTTCAAATTTGCATATTTAGTGATCTTTATTTAAATAAACTCTACAATATAAACTCTTTTAATAACAAGACTCTATAATGGACATGGGTAACTACACTATTCTATAATTTTAGAAAGATAGTGCTTTGATTCAATAAGAGTTGTCCAAAAGGTCTAGCAATTACGGTAATATTCCTTATAGCAAGTGCAAATATAGGTGGCTCTTGTTTCATTCTTTTGTATTATAACATAAATTATTATATAATTGGTTATTTTTTAATGTTTTATCAATAGCATTTTCATCTTATTTATATATAATAATAAAAAATATAGTCTAAAAATTATAGGATTTGACTTGGAATAAGATGATTTTTATACTTAAGTTTCTTTAAAAACATTTAAAAAAAATATTAATTTAACATTTATAACTATTTTATTAAACTAAGTAATTAAAACTACTTATAGAAATAAATTAAAAAAAAACTGAAAATAATTAATATAATTTATATCAATTTAATATAAATTAAATTACAACTAATATAGATTCATCTTAAAATCAGATCTATTAAGTACTCAAAGAAATCTAATTTTTTGAAGTATTTTTTTCATGTATATATAAATAATTTAAAATGAAAAGTTGAATTTCTATAGATTCATATTTAAAATAAATCTATATTAATATAATATCAACCATATATGTTATAGAAAGAAAATCATTTACTTATTTATTAGTTTGATAATATATGCATTCGTCGAAATTCCACTGAAAACCCAAGAGTTTTGGATTTCAAAGTAACTCGGATGAAAGGTTAAGTGAAATATCTCTTATTCTTACATGATTATGACAAAACTAATGCCGTTCTCACATCGGCCTTTTCATGGGACCTTAGTTCAGTGGATTAATTATTAGGGTTCTGTAACTAGTTATATATCAATATGGAGTTATGTAACTAGTTATATATCAATATGGAGTTATCATTACTAGTTATGTATAAATGTGGAGTTATCATTAGGGTTTTGTCACTATTATATATATATTAGAGTTTTGTTAGTAGTTATATATAAATGTGGAGTTATCATTAGGGTTTTGTCACTATTATATATATATAAGAGTTTTGTTATTAGTTATATATAAATGTGGAGTTATCATTAGGGTTTTGTCACTATTTATTATATATATATAAAGTATGGAGTTATCATTATTGAAGCATGTTGTCTTTGGATCATCATTCATTTGAAAGGTGGCCATACATTAAGAAGTGAAAACCTAGGTAAGTTGTTTGTTTATCTAAAAGTATTGTATTGAATATTATAAATATATTCAATTTTAAAAGTTAATGATTCTAATCATATAAAACAATCTCACATTTTACATATACTCAACTATGGACTCAGAACAAGGTATGCACATCTAAAAAACTACCGTCTTAATTGCACATCCATCTAAGCTATAAACAGAACTTTACAACAAAACTTTCCTTCAATTATTGTCTATGACTTCGGCGGTAAAACAATCATACATAGACCTTGTACTGATAAGAGCAATAGTTCAGATTGTACTGGTTTAATGCTTTTACTCTTTCAGTTTTGTAATCTAAGATTTTTTGGAGCTAATTCGGCCATCTTTAACAAACATGTATGTTCAGTTCATCCAACTGACCATTGACTTCCCTGTTGGCCTGTTGGATGGGCCGAACATACATGTTTTTTAAGCTCAGGCAGCTAATTCTGCATAAGTAGGCAGGTTTCTAGTTCTAATTTTAAATGACTTACCCTATTTTTATTTTTCATGTAGAATTTGACAACATCTGTATCCATTAACCTCTGCAACATATTCAGGAACAACTTAATGACATGTTCACCTTGACGATTACAACATTTAAATCAACTTTCAGTCAGTTTTCTGGGCTTATTGTTTTAGTTTTAGCATAGATCCATCTAAAAGAGGATTTACCAAGCACCCATAGGGATCAAATCTCTCAGGATGCAAAACATTTTTTTATAGTAAAAATGTTGAGGAAATATGTAATCCAATGTTTATAGTTTTAGTTTATCTAATTTATATTGTTTTATATATATAATTCTAAATAATTTAAATTTAATTTGAGGACCTTATTTTTAATAATATTTTATTATTTTTTATAAAACACACTTTTAACTTTCATGATACTACCTGTAATATCCAAAGTTCTTAGCTTTCATGAACGAACTTTGCTTATCACGTTAGAGCTACATTATATGTTCTAAACCCACGGTGACCTAATACCGCCCTTCGCTTATCACGTAACTGCGTTATGTTCTAAGTCCATGAAGCCACCTCTGTGGTAAAAGTATATACAAATTCTGGCCATGTAAGTATGGTTGTGCTGTTCATATTTTGTTTACTGGTTTGCTTATGCTTACACTATGCAAATACTCACTCACTCACATTCTTCAGTGACGCACTCTCTGCTCAGGGAATAATCACACTTTTCAGTAACGCACTTTCTGGCCAAGGGGGCTGGATCACAGAAGAGCTGACACAACCCTGTGGATGAATGGAGTGATCTGTGCTAAAGCCAGATTTGGGCAGCTGTATATCAAACCAGAGCTGGGATGCATATGCGGTAAAAGTGAGGATAATGTGAAAGTTTACTGGATCTACTTTTGTGGAACAATAATAGGCCCACTGTCCCACATAAGCTATAAAGTCCAGTACATTTGCCTAATCGCTCTGCCAATCAGAGCAGCTACATAGCATAAATCTTCTGAGCACTATATTCCCGGTACTCTTCTCATAGCTGTTGGGCACCATCAAAGTTTCCAATATCCACTTTGGCATTGAATTAGGGTTTCAATTTGATATCTTAAATTTTTGGGAGGTGAGTTTGGTTTGAGCTTCTTCACGGTTAACGATAACAAAACAAAGAGATGAAGAAGAAATGAGGTGACCATGGTTTGAGCTTCTTCACCGTTTATGATAACAAAATAAAGGGATGAAGAAGAAATGGTGGAACATATAATGGGCAGATTGATTGTCAGGGCAATAGAATTCCTTCTTACTATTAACCAAATGTATATATAGGATTACATGAGTAAAACCGTGGGTAAATACTATGGCTCACAGAATACCATGGGTCATTAATTCTAGGTAACGTGATCAAATCAACTACTCAACTAACCAACTAATTAATGTACTTTTGACCATAATGGAGAGTTGAGATACCCCTTTAATCTCAAGTAAGACAATACTTTCCAAACTATCAATGCAAAAATATGCATGTTGGTCTATGTCTCATGGAGGCTTACATTTCATTCAAAAAACTCCAGCTTTACTTTCTTCCTTGATGTGTAATTAGGCTGCATCTTCTTTGTCTTCTTGATGTTGAGGCTAAGTAATGTTTTTCAACTTCTTCTTTAGCTTCTTGAACATAATGCAAGTCTTATTCTTCTATTTCAACATGGTTTTTATTGCTTTCTATTTTACCTGCACACTAAAAAAAATTGTAAGAAAAATATGAATCTAGATTTTAGCTCTTCGTGTTCCTCATCAATGGTAGCTACTTCATCATTCTCATTAACATATTAATTTTCTTGTACCCACTGTGCATCCTTCAGTGCTTCTTCGAAAAATGTGGGATGATAGGAAAAGAAAGCATACTGTAGATGCTCACCAATAACAAGAGTTGCTCATAGATATCCCTCAAACTTCTAGTTTTTTGGTTTTCGGGTGCAGTGTTTGATGGTGTTTATTTTGTGCCGCTATCAACTGTCTATTGCCCATTCTCAGCAAGTGTTGCAGCTTCTATGTTGCTATCAACTATCCCTTGCTCAAAGGGACTATCACTCACATCACTGGGTACTACTACATTGACAGGTTTAGTGTCATTAACAAACACAACTAGATCAACAATCTTTGTTGGGCTTACGTGATCATTGGCTTCCTTATAAACAATGTCTTCTTGATTTTCTTCCACTTTGATGTGGGATTCATGGTGCTCTGTGTGACTTGCAAAGTCACATTCTTCTACAACTGGTTCCTCACTAAACACTTTTTTCAGTATATCCCATTCTCTTTTTTGAGTATCAACTTCTGCAATGTAATGAAAAATGGAATAATCTATACTGTCTTGTATGAGACTTAAGGAAACAACTTTCCTTCTTTCTTTCTGGAACTCGGACAAAGCTTTAAATGAATCTGAATCAATGAGATCCTCTTCAACTATGAAATCCCATAATTCTTGTGACCTTAACAAAATTCTTACTTCCATAACCCATAGATCATAATTATCTCCATCAAATGTTTGCAATAGTCCTATTCGTGTTAATAGATTGCTTACCTCTTCAAGTTCTTCTGGAAGTGCTTTTCGTAGCTCCATCTTCAAGCTTCAAGCTTCTTTGATCTTCTTCGATCTTCTTCAATCTTCAATCATCTAAAGAATGTTGGAACTTTGTCCAATATTTTGGCTCACCATCACTAATACTTGATCTTCAATGTATTCCTATATCGATCACAACCTTAAATAAGATTGGATCTACATGTGTGTGCTTTCCACTTTGTGAAAAGGCTTATCCAAGACAATAAAGAATGAATCAGGCCATCGGCTCTGATACCATGTTAAATATTAAAAAACAAAGAGATGGAGAAGAAATGGTGGAAAACACAATGGTCATATTGGGAAATAGAATCCCTTCTGATTATTAACCAAGTGTATATATAGGACTACATACCAAAAACAATGGGTAAATATCATGGGTAAGAGAATACCACGGGTCACTAATTCTAGATAAGGTGATCAAATCAACTACTCAACTAACCAACTAATTAATGTACTTTTGACCATGGTGGATGGTTGAGATTACAATTATTAACATTAACTACTGTAAAATTTATGATAATTATGCCAATAGGAATTTAGATACTATGAAATATTTTGGATTTGCTTGAGCGGATTAACAATATTAACCCAAGTGCAACAAGTGTATAGCAGAGATTCAATTCATGGTCATTGTATCTTGTTATGCTTAAATGCATTCTGTTAAGATTTAAATAAGCTTCACTTAAAGGGTGGTTAAAGAAACGAGTAACAATTTGCTTTTGTTTTTTCATATCATTTTTTTTTATTAAATAGTATTTGCTGTATCCTTATATTAACTCTTACAATTTGGTAGTTTATCTATCAATTATTACTAAGTAATTGCTACCGAAAAGATAAAATCACTATGTGACACAAAGGGGTACTGGGGTGTGGAGTGATGTTGAATATTAATGATGATAACTACTTTCATCAATGTGGACAAGTTACTAATACAAAAGTTGAGTTGTTTGCTTTTTGGTGTCTTCTTCTTTTTGCTTAGGTAAATGGAATTGTCTTTTTACATTTTTGGGGATTCATTGACCAGCGTAAATTTGCACAAAGGATTATCAAATCATGGTACTTTATCTCTATTCCACTGGTTATCTAAACTTTGCACACATTTATGGGAGCTACATGTAAATCATACTCATAGAAAATTGGGGCTTTCTGTGTAAGGCATTTTTTTTATAGTACATTTGGATATACTTTTGTTTATATTTGTGTTTTGCTGCTATGCATGAAGCCCTTTGATTTCATCTCTACCTTGGAGATGTTACAACCACTTCATATGTAATGACATTTCATCTCTTCAATATTCTCAAGAAAAAAAAATTCAAATGAAAAAAAAATAATTGCGAAAGTGTGGATTGATTAATTATAGGTATTTAAAGACATTATTTGAAATAACTTGTTAGTACTTTTTAACGGATATATTGATTTTGGATCATAAATCTGTAATTTTAAGTCTAAGGGACATGAATTTAATAGCTTTTAAAATAGTATTCCAAGATCAAAATGTGGTTTTAACTTAGATAGTATATACAATAAAGTCGCCATATATTTTGATCATATAGCCTTAATTATGTATACTAAACTTGACAATGCAACCAATTGCATTGCAATTTAAAATTTTACATACAAATAAGAAGAATGGTTTATACCAACATAAATCCATATTTTTTTGGCTCTACCAAAAGCCTAGAAAAATCAAATCCTTCAATTTAGAATTGTGTTGTAAATGATAATACATAAATCCTATAAATAATTACACCCATTCATTAATCATGAAATAAAATGGTTATTCTTTATATATGTGTGTGAGCAGGCCCAAAATTTTTGATAGACATGACACATCTCATTCACTTAGAATGTAGAAAGCCCATCTATAAAACAAAACTATATTTAAAATTAACAATTTTAAATTTTGAATGTAGAAAGCCCATCTATAAAACAAAACTATATTTAAAATTAACAATTTTAAATTTTAAAAATTATATGTATTAAATCCAAAAACATAAATACAATTATCAAAAAGATCCATATTAAATTTTGCAATCCAATAGGAAAAAGAGATTATAATATTCTTTTTATATCTTAACCTAATATTTATATAAATTTCACATTTAAAATTAAAATATATATATTAAATCTTATAAACATAAATACAATTATTAAATAAATCCATATTAAAATGATTATAACATTGGTTAGTCCCTTCCTTTGGTAAGTGACTATATGTTCCACTCTTTTGTATTAATATACATTTCTATGGAAAATTAAACTTTTGGAATTTTATTTTTACATGAAGTTTGGTTTTTTAAGTTATATTTATTTTTTTATATTTATATATTTTTAATTTGGACGTTTGCAGTGTAACTAAGTGAAAGATTTTATCATTAAAACTACTAGAAAAATATTATTTTTTTATATATTTAAAATAAAGTAAAATTTAAACGTTTGGTGGGGTTTGTTAGCAATCTTTTCTGTCTTTTCACTTGATAATCCTTATGTGTATAGTTTTCGAAAAAACCTTTCTATGTGTCATCTACATCCAAGTGTCCAAATAAGTGATTAATGATTACAAGGTGGTCATTCTAATATTTTTAACTTTAATTACATAATCAATAATACGATATATATTATTAATAAAATAATTGATTATAATTGATTATTATTTAAATAGAGTTTATTTAGTATACGAGTTATCTTATAAAATGGATTTCAGAGCAAATATCTCTCTTTGACTTTTAATTAGTGAATGTAATTTTACAAATATTTTTAATTTTAAATATTATAAAATGAATATTGTTAATTTTTAAATATATTAAAAAATTTATTTAATATTTGTTGGGTTAGAAATATGGATAATTTTAGGGACTATATATAGCCCATGGGTTATATTAAGAGGGTTACAATAATTTCGTGGGCTATTTTCTTATATGGAAATGGTTTTATATTCGCCCAATATTTCTTAGAAAATATATAAATCCAAAATGAATAACCTCTCGTATATTAATAAGCAAAATGAAAAACTATTTTTAGCCTTAGCAAAATCTCCCTCCAATCTATATTTCACCCCCTATTTCTAAAGAAGTTTTAGTGTAATCATTCATTCGCCCTCAATTTTCAATAATAGAGGCTCCCAAGGGTTTTTTTCCCTCCATTTTGCTTGTAATTCAGGCATATTGTTGCATTCGTCTGTATTTTTAGTCAATTTCATGTGGTACTTTCTTCGATCCATCGATTTCTAGTATTGGAGAAAAAATCATGGGCTATTTTGTTTTATATAAATGCTGCAATGGTTCATGGTTCATCCACATTAGATTGTGCTCACAGGGTGAAGGTTCTTGTTGATTGGATTCCACTTTAAATTCTTAGATTTGTCGACATTTTAATCTTAGCATAACATCTTCATTACCGAAAGCTCAAGTATTGAAGGGGCATGCCGCACATGCAATTGATCATAGAATACGAACTCACATCACACTTTTTATCCAATAATTAATGTGGTATGCTTTTTATCATGCTTTTTATGCTTTTTATCCATAGTTACAATAGATTGTTATGTTGTAAATTTTACTTTTATCATGGATTCTTTTTTAGGCTTGTTGAGTTCTAGGAAACTCTTGATTCGTAGGGCTCATTCGGTGTTATTAGGGTTTTATTCTATCCTAGGAGTATTGGTTCCATGAAAGTGTTATAGAGATCAAAAGATATGATTTATTTTATGAATTTCCATGTTTAATCTATTGAGGGACATCTATATGTTGTTAGTGGATGCTACTCTTGATGGAGAGACGCCACATGGTTTTTATATATTCAAACTAAATTTGACCCAGTTGTTTAAAATGTGCTTTTATTAGGATCTTGCTCTGCAATTATTATTGGATCTATGGTGTTAATGAGAGAGTAAAAGTACATATTTTATGTCTATTATTGTTGATGTTTGGGATGTTTGTAATATAAATGAATGCACAATCATTATAACAGTGAAGCTATAGTGGAATGATTATTATTTTGGTTGTCTTCTTATAGAGTTGTCCAAAGCGTTCTGGTAGATTCTTTTAGTTGTATTGAGATGTTAGCGACAGATATATTTTTTATTCGTATTGCCAAGTTTGTCAAATTTATTTGTGACCTAAATTTGTTGGGTTTGGTACTTGTTTTACAATATTTTGTTTTTTGTAAGGGTCATTCAAAAGTTTAAAAAAAATTGGTGATTGGTTTTGATGTAAATTCTATCATCATCCATAAATGGATCTAGTTATGTGTGATAAATATATGATTTAATGGGAACATGATATTGCATTTGCATCATGATTGTATATAATATGTACAAGGCATGTTTGACCTAATATGTAGACATTATGCTATTTGATATCTAGTCTTTCTCCTTCAATGAGGGTGGTAAAAAAACTTTACCATAGTTTGCATGCTTTCAAACATTTCAAGGACGTGGATACAAACACATTTTCAATTTTTCTAAGAAAAAGTAGTCTTTAACAGAGTAGTTCTAATGATATACACAATGATGCATTAATGTGCTTTCTATTCTTGAATGCTCTCTATTCTTGTAAGTGTATCTTCTTATTTCTAATAATAATTGCAAGTTTCTAATTAACTCTAAAAATTCTAAATAAAATGACATAATTCTATATTGATTGCCAACAAAAGAAAGGAAAAAGTGGCATTTGTATCTATAAACAGATAAGCAGGTTATTTTTTTTTAGAGGGTATCTCAAAAATGAGAGATTTAGAAAATAAGCTAATTGGGAATTCATACACTATATTAAGGTTGTGGATATGGATAATAATCCATGTTGTAATAATGGTTCATGGGTGTCATAATCACTCTACTGTGTAAAGTGTTTAGTTTTATCAGTTTGTCGGTATCAAGATTTGGGTACCCACATGTCCATTGGACCATTAAGGGATGAGATAAAAAGTGGAGTCCCTACTTTCCCTGAATCTAGTTAGTGTAGTTGTGTTTCTCCAACACCTCTAGTTGTGAGTGACCCAATACTACTTGTGAAATGTATAAATAAATCCCTCCTCTCCTTGTAATAACTCAAAAATTCGTAAAAATTTAAAAAATTTCAAGTGACATTAAATGTTAATGTCGCCGCTAACGTACCACTAACGGTTAGCAAATAATAAAATAGTTTATAAGATAAAAAAAAGAGTTATTTTTTTATAATATTTTGTAATAATTAAAGGCTTCTCCTTGATAGCTGAGTTAATGTTGTTTTTGACTTAGCAGTTGTAATTATTCCAAAAGTAGAAAAAGAACTTGTATTTTACTGCTACTAGATATACTAATGATTTCTTTTGTTAAGTAGGGAAAGATTCTTATGTGTGATCGGGGCTTACTTAGATTTAACCTAACATAGTGGGACTGATGGTTCCTTATAGGTTTAGCAAGTAAACATACGTTTCAGTAAAATAATATTTAAATTCAAGTCAAGAAGATACTTCTCTAGCATGTTTATGATGCTAGACTTAGAGTGTTTTAACTGCAGCTTGTCTCCATAAGAGGTAATGTTAATCTGTATTTCTTTTGCTATCAAAACTCCATAATGACGTTATATCAAACCATTTATGCATAGGTTAAACTGCATGATCACATACTGCTAAAAGATAACCGAAACCCTAGATGGTTTTGATTCAACTTCTAATAAAAGATTGCATTCTTGTTTATAGTAATTGTGATTTAGAGTTTTAGATGTAAAGAATTTCAGTTCATATCTTGATGCTTAAATACACTCCATACTGTTTGGTGTCCATCACAATTATCTTCGTTTCAGGGTTTTATACACAACATTCTCTCAATGCTAACAAGATTACTTTTACTTTAACTATTGACTTCTTACTAAGTTGCTAGAATTGTTACTGAGACTCCGAACATAGTCTAAGGACTGTATTTACTAGCATTCCCAAAACTTCATTTAATAAAAGAACTGAACCATGAATCTCTTTTTAGCTGAAGAAACCTTCCTTATTACTTTACAATCCTTTGCTTTGAGTTCTTAATACTTGTATCTTATACACTCAATCCTAGTGTATCCTTTAGTTATAAACTAAACCCTTTTTACAAGTTGTTTATAAAACTCTCAAGATAAGTTTGTTGATTTTCATACTTTAAGATATCTTATCAATACTTGGTCTCATCTACCCTTTTGTCCCCCAATTATAGGTGTCATTGGATCTCATTCTTATTGTAGATTAACATTAAGGGAGTCCTTTACACATGTATAAATTTACATGATTTATAAAAGAACTCCATAAATTAACCCATAACCAAACCCTAATAGAAAACTTCTATATCATAACCTTATAGTTAGTAAAAAAAGCTTCGAAAATAATAAAATGAAACATGATTGGTAATCATAGAATGCGCAAGGTTTATATGAAAAAAAAAATTGCTATGTAATGATTTCATGCAGGCTCGAAACTACACCGCTGACTATGGAATACTACCCACATTGAGGAAAATAATTTATGGACACGTGGTGAGGTTTTGTCCATAGATGAGGTTGACTTAAAAGGGAAGCCCTAACCCTCCTTATTCGCATTGCTCAGATCTCTTCAATGAGTGCGGCTGAGCTACGAGCTCATGGCTGCCATGACACTGCCAATTCTCTTGTTTACAAACATCCTTTCGACATAACACTGCAAGCTCTGTTTTGGTGAGATTATATGGTGGATTCTCGATGTTTAAGGTTGGATTGATTGCTCATTTTTCTTTAGATATTTGAGGACTCAAGGTTCAGTTGTAACCAGTGCATTAGACTCGTCCGAGGCACTACTCTTCCATAAGCCATCGAGTTGTGTCAGCTGCTTGCGACCACTGGTTTCCTCGAAATATAATTCAGGTAAACTTCTGATAACGACCTTTACTTTTCAATGATATCAAGTTTTAAAAAATACATTTTTAATGCTGTACTAACCACCATTTTCTTTGTGTAGGTGCCTCTTCTGGAAGTTGGGGTTTAGCTATAAGCACACCTCTCCATTCATGGCCTCGCAACCTGGTAAGCCCCGGTTGAACTGAGGGTCTTCTCCTGCATTGGTATTATGGTGAAAGAAAGATGAGGATACTTGCTGCTTAGATGAACTCAGCCTGGGTATTACTTGATAGGTTGTTCATTACGTTGTTTTGTTTTTGTAACAAAAACCCTAAAGGGTAATATGTGCAAGTTATGGAAGGCTATTGCAGCCATGACTTGGGTTTTACTTAACAGGGCCTTTACGGCTTGGATGATGTAAAAACTATTTTGTTTATCTTTTTCTTTGAACTCGGCTCTAAGTCGAGATAATGTTATTCGACCTTTACTTGGTTACTTAAGATTTTTCAGTGGTTTTTAAATGAAAAGAGATGACTGCTCGCTCAGTCGAAACTTGTAAACTGCCAAGGTTATTAATAAAATATAATTTTGTGTTTACTGTCTTACTGTTTTTACAAGAAATTATGTGATTTGTTTTTGTACAAGCTATTGTAAAGGAAAGTTTCCCATGGCTAGGGTTTAAGAGGTTATCAACATACTGGGGTTGAAAGGTGGATGCAAATGGTTATGCAAGTAAATACAAACAAGATTCAAAGATTTTAATGGTTCATACCTTAGCCAAACGAAGGTTGATCCAAGCAGCCCTTCAATCCTCTTCTTGCTCCTCTTGCTCCTCTTTCTCCAAGAGACCTGCAAAACAAATTATACCTTCCTCAAACCATTATGACCACATATAAAGCAATGATAATCAAATAAACATGAAATAATGATCTGACTAACATCATAATATGATCATAAATAGAGATCAATCACACATTGAAAAATTATTTGGGAAGAAGAAGGACATCACATCTTTATTAATCTTGAAAACAGGTACAATTATACCTTCTCTTCAAGTTCAGCACCTCACGAAACCTTGATATGGTTCTGCTGCTTCTCTTCTCTAAGGAACTCAGCCTCTAATCTCTGTAACAGGGATGATCACTAGGGAAAAGGTGTGGGAAAAAAGAGTCCCAATTCCTCCAGCATGACAATGCAAAAGTTCAAGTCCCCTCTCATTGACATCTCTACCTCTATTTATATGCTTTAGGAAGAGTTAGGGTCGAAGACAAAGTAGTTACAAGTGAAGGAGTCAGTTGCATAACTACCCAAACTACCCGAATTTCAAAATACATATTTTTTTGACATTTTTAGGAGGTTTACGCGAGTTGCAGAGACAACAGTTGTGTACGCGAGGAGGTATACATGGGTTGCAATGCATATAGTCACGTATTTAAGGCATATGTGAGTATTATATATAGCAATTCGTGTACATACGTGGGTTTCCTTAATGAAACTCACGTACACATCAAAAACGCTCATTTTTAGGATACTTCTGGGCATTTTCAGACTTTGGTGTCTTCTAGAAAGTTTTAGCTCACTGAAATATCTTTCCAACAGTGCAGAGATGAGGTCAAACAAAGTTACATAACTCAAGATATGGGTCCTCCAAGTTAGGTGTTTTTTCAGTGACGTTCAGTGACTTTCATGAAGTGTCGTCATGGAAGTGTCGACATACGACGGAATCATGGGAAAGTGGTAACAGGAAGAGATGTGTCATTTTGAGCTATAACATAGGATTTAAGCCTCGACATGGTTATAAGAGGTCGAGGGCCATTATGCTTATGCTATTTTGTTTCTGTTTAGTTCGTTTACAATATTATTTAATTTAAAATAAAAACATTCGGTATAAAGGGTTTATAGTATTTGTTACTATTTAAATTTTTGACAGTATTCTTAGGTGAATACAACACTCTGTTTCTCTTTCAAATTTGTGATTATTTGAAATAACCTACAGTTCCAAAATGATATGGATTTCTACAGAAATGGTTCTTAGTTTTGTTTTCCTATTATTACTTTCAGTAATAAATAATTATAGCTGCTAAATGTTAAGTTATGGTTAAGGTAGTAAAAGTCTATCTTTAAGGATTTAAACCCACCTCTTGTAAACCCTAAGTATTTTTATTGCCGAACAGATAGTAAAAGTGAACTTAAAGTAATTTATTAACAAGTCCTATGGATTACTATCTTGGTTATAATCCTAGTATTATATTTTATTGTTCATATGTTTATTTAAATAACTCTATCTACTATGTTTATAATAATTATTAGTACTAGTAATGCTTTTGTGAATAGTATGCCTATAAATGATTATATATATATGCTTCAGTTCTTTTCTAGATAATTAGTTAATATAGATGCTTCCAGTAGCTAGAGCAAGTACTGCTATTTTCTGTAATGAATCACATACAAACTCTAAAAGAAGTCATTTACATTTTCCATTCAGAGTTGATAAACAAATCTTCACATATACTTGGTCAACCCGTTGTACTAGAGTACTACCTATTCAAGGCGTGGAAAAATACAGTGTGGTAATTTATTTCCAATTACTTTCATTTACTAATATGCCTACTGTTCTAAACATAATCTACTAATCACTAATATTATCAATACACAACATTCTTTTCTGTATAAACCCTAATCAAAACAATAACATGCATTTCTTTGAAAACTAATGATCATTTGTTGAAAACAATAAACAAATTATAAATAACTTGAACAAATAAAAACCTGTCAAATGATGAGGTGACAACAGTTTAAGGAGGTTGTTCCTCTCAACCAACTCCTGGAGAAAGCTTAATCTGCACTTCCTTAGGACCCCCGAGCCTGTTTCCTGGTCCTCCTAATAGAGTATTGGGTGAAGGATGTATCCTTAAGACCTTCTGTCACCTGACTAGTCAAATTACAATAGTAATCCAAACCCACTTACCGCAGTAAGAACTTCATCCTAAGAGCTGCATAAGTTCAGTTCTCAGCAGTTAACCCCTCAAACTCACTTCAATTAGTCCCCTCCATAGAATTTGTCAAGTGCACTTCATTCACACTGAATGATCACCTTTTCAGAATGAGCAGCCTCAGTTGTATTCAATGGGAAATTTTATAATAATACCTAGGTCTTTGGGGTCAGTTTTTACTTAATGAGCCACCTGCTCCAATTCCACTTTCTTGGGGAATCATGACCACAAATATAGGGAAGTTGCCACCTACAACAGTTAGAAGTAGTTTGAGGATGCTGCCACTTGTCAGTATACTCTCCACCCAATCTCCTCCACCAAGTGACCAGTTAACACTCTTTTAATAGCTTCCCTAAGCTATTGTCTCATCATTTATTTATTTATAAATAAAATATTCTGAAATAGATTAATTATTCTTGACCCCACTTGGTCATCAATTACAAACTTAGCATAAAATATAACATAATGTTCCTCAATAACATTAAATTGTTTTTTGCAAATTGGGGAATGTGGCACTCCTCATTCATGCATTTGTTCATTTGAGGGTCTAGAAGTCGAGAGAGTCAAGCTCGGGTATATATTATTCAATTGCACTGCCTTAATAATCCATAGAATCAAAAGCATAGTATTCCTAACAAAATATTCAACAAGACGTAACAAGGTTTTATAATTTGATGAAAGATTCGTCATTTTTTTACAATGTTTTATAATTCAGTGAAATATTCGTCAAGATTTTACAATATCTTATAATTTAGTGAATGATTTGCCAATATTTTACAATATTCTATAATTGAATGAAAGATTAGCCAAAAAATCATATATACATATTATATTATTGATAAAATATCCTTCAAATTTTCCTATATATTAGGGAGATTCGCCCATTTATTATATATATAAATTTTAGGGGTGTTCTTAAAATTATCCCTGGTTAGAAATGTGAAATAATTTAATTTAAAAGGAAAACTATGTTATCCTTGCTAGAATAGTGCAAACACGTGTATATTCTTAGGTCATGCATTGAGCACATATGTATTCTCACATCCTGTCATCTATTCATTAGTACCTAGAGCTTATACTCATGGTTGAGTTACACAAATGATGATCCCAACCGAGGGTTCTAGAGCTAGAAAGTGTTTCTCTATGTAAGAGTGCCTTATGAGGAGGGTAACATTTATCTTTACTGTAATACCCCGTCATAACATTTTAAAGTAAGTTTATTTAAATTGTGTTTGTGTGATGGAAACTAGTTATTTTGGTATAAATTTATCTTAATAAAAAAATATGATATGAATACGGAAGTTAGGCAGCCATGTAGTTAATTGACAGAAACATGAGTTTAAGGCAGTAACTAAATCCTCAACTATCTTTACAAAGACAAGTGGCCAGTCTTGGAGAGAGTTAGTTATTAGCTATTAAAAGTCCTAAGCAAGGAAGACAAAGCTTATGAAAGAATCAAGAAAGAGGAAGAGAGTTGTCAGAGATCACCAAGTGCGGTGTAGGATATAAGAAAGATAAGGAATAGCATAGAGATAACAGTGACCATCTGAGAGATTCCAAGCTATGAATTAGAATCGTTAGTGAGATCTTGAAGAGATAGGTTCTAGAATAATTAAACTCTATCTATTTAGACTAGTGGCAACTTGGAGCTGAAGGAAGTGAATCTTAAACTCGGGATTCTGGGCAAGGGGGTAGAAATCTTGCAAACTATAAAGTTTTAGGTTCATAAGGTTGGATGGTGTGTGGCTAACGACTTTTGAGTTTTTGAAAAAGTTTAGATATGTTCAATAGAAAATTGAATCCAAGTTGATTATAGTTATGGAAATATGCTTACGTTTACATTCTAGTTTTTTGTCTTGCCATAAGGGTAAATACTAATGAGTTCCAAACTGGCACATTTTATTATGATAAAATATACATATGTTGTATTAAAATATCTTAAACAAAATAGTTATCTTTATGAGTGCTTTTTATTTATAAAAGTTTAGATAATAAACCAATGTATAGACTAAAACCACCAGTGCAGCTAAAGGAGAAAAACCATAACCTAAACCCAAAACAAAATAAATCCTAGAAGATAACTGCTAGTATCATAAAAGAATTAAGTTGAATCTTTCAAGTAGTATGCAATGAATTAGGGTTAATTTAAGAAATAACTATACCAATATTTATAACATCCATCTATCATACAGGCCGTAACATTCATCCAATACACAAGTCATAATATATATATATATATTCAAACCAATGGTCGTAACATTCATCTATCCTACACGACATAGCTTTCATCCAATATACAGGTCATAATATATAACCAAAACAATGGTCGTAATATCCATCTATTCTACAAGTTGTAGAATCCAATTAATATACAGGTTGAATATTCACCTAGAATAAAGGTCATAACATTCATCTAACATACAGGTCATAGCAATCATCTGATATATAGGTCGTAAATAAATTGAAGCAGCAAACGCATTTATACAATCTTGATGAAGAACAACTACAATAAAAACATAATCAAGAAATCCACTTAATTATCTAATTATAACAAGTGCTAAAACAATATCTCACATAACCTTTGCTATATTTTCTTAAAATCAGGTGAAGCCAAACCCTACTAAAGAAAAGATAGCGACATCACTATTCCTTAGAATTTATGATAAGGAAGGGTAATGACCAACTTAAAAACCCAACTCCTTATTCCAGCAAAAGAGCCCAAAACCATAAATATTTATTACGAAGAAAACACTAGTCATATCTTTCATTACATGCCTCCATATTCTCTTAAACAATATGGGAATGACAGAGAAGTTAAAAAGGGGGTTACGAGCATTCCATATTCTCTCCATTTTGGAAAAAACCCCAAGATTTTTGGTGCAGCAATTGGTTGTTACAAATGAATTAACCGAGTTAAAAAAAAAACAAATTGTGAACAAACTAAAGTAAAAACTTGTCATAAAGGAGTTTCTCACCGGGAAAATCAGGTTGAGCATTGAAGAATTCAGATTCACTTTGTTGTGAGTGCCAACAAAACCCTAGGACTATGGAAAAAACTTCCCAATCAACACATCCATTAAGATAATACCAAGTGGGTGAGAAGCTTAAAGCTCTACACACTCGAACTGATACAATGTCTACGAATATACACAACCAACCGAGAATACACTAAACTAGTTTATTTTTCTAGATCACGTTTGAAAAATAAGGAGAAAATACACCATAAAACTAACTCCCTCGACGATGATGATAAGCATTGCTAATGCTGCCAAATATTCCACAAGGGTTTTCGATGATGTTGGAGCAACATGAACCTTGCTACCCATCTCAAATCCACAGAACCAGTAAATGGGAAAGGGTAAAGTAAAACCCCTCAACCCTATCCTAAAAGGGTAAAGTGAAGGGCCAGTTGTACCGCACTTTGACATCGAAAGAATTAATGATATGGATATACAAATGCATAGTTGCAAAGTATATAATTGCAAACCTTTACAAAATATGCATTCAAGGTGATTAAATGGATAGTTTTAAACCTCTAGAGGAGTTATGTATACCCTTGGTAGAAGGAGAGTAAATAGCTAGCTTAAAATATTTAAAAGCGTCAAACCTTGATTAGAACACATACTCTAATACTATCATACCTGCAGTCACATGATTGAGAGGGTACGAATAACGCTAAGTAAGACGCATGTTTAACTCCTCTGTCATAACCATAAAGAGTAAGTACCTTGAAATTGATCGCTTTAACTGCAACAATACTGTAAAGGAATAATAGAGATAAGACTTTAATTCCAATACCCTTAGAAAGATATTTTATTAAAATCATTAAATTTCACTAAGATACAAATAAGTAATGATATAAAACAAACAAACAAACAAACAAAAAAATGGGTTTACATTATTTTTGTTTGTTACAAATGGTATCAGAGCCAGGTTATAAGGCTTGGACCTAATGGGACCATACACAAACTTATTTAATTGTATATACATATAATATTTTAGTTGAAATGCTAAAGTATAAATAATATAATTTCTGAGAGTTAACAAAAAAAGCAAAAACTTGTTGCAGACAGACCTATCAATGGTTGAACCAGGTCAAATCATGGATGATGAACCAGTAACTGAGGGTATGTTGGTACTAGAAAATGAAAGCCTCTATGTATAACTTGAAGCAATACATAACGTTGAGATCCAGTCATAAATGTTAGAGACTATGAGAATTTTGAAGGATGATTTAGACAGTCTTAAGGAGGATAATGATAAATTGATGAATTCCAAATCAGATCAAGAAGAGATAAATGAGATAATATTAAAAATTTTAACATAACAAATGCTACAGAAAAATAACGCTCATAACTATTGTAGTACATGGAAGAAAAGAAAGGAAGATACCAAAAATAGAAGTAGTGAAGAAACCATAGACAACCTTCGAATGATCTCCAGATAATTAAAGAAAGATGACGAAACAAATATATAAGAAACAAAAGGGAGAATATGGGGAGCTACAAAGGGAGTTCAAGACATTAATACCTACGATGTTTGATGTGGAATATGAATAGGTTGTTGAAGCTTGGTGATTAAAAATAAAGCGATATTTTCAAGTATACAATTATGATGATAACTTGAGGGCATGTTTGTCTATTTTCCAACTGAGTGGGAAATTTGTCTTATGACGGAAGGAAGCGAAAAGCGTAAATAACATATGCATCAAGGAGTTAAGTTGGAATATTTTTAAGAAACTATTTTAAAAAAATACATGTCCTGAAGGTTAGGACAATTAACTATGGAGGAGTTTGTAACTAAATTTTCAATCTACAACGTTATGTACCATACCTGAAGGATGAAAAAGAAAAAGTATATCATTTTATCATTTTCTACCTCCGCCTTATAAGGATAAAATTGAATTTGCCATTCCCAAGACCATGGATGAAGTAATTAGGAAGGTTAAATTCTACTACCTTTTACTTAAAGAAAGATCTGAACTAAGTAGGACTTGGCAAAAAAAAGGGAAAATAGGGATCAACACAAGAAGGGATTTAAACCTTCCCCTTTAGGAAAGGAACTAGGAGTTATTCAGATAACAATTAAAACAAGTCAAGTTCAAACACAAACAATGGAGTAAAAGGTGAAGTAACTTTTAGTAATGGAGGAAATAACAACACAAAAGCAATCAAATGTTGGAGTTGTAATGGATCTCATTTGTACATAAACTTCCCTCACAATCCTAACAGGAAAATGGCTCCCTTAAATATGTTGCAAGAAGCTTCTACAGTCAACGACATAGCCCATAATATACTCAGAATTAATGATGCTCTGGAAGATCGGCAGGAAAATCATCAATCTACTATGTTGCAAGTAGAAGGTAAAATATTGAATACAAATGTTTCCATTATTATTGATTCAGGAGATATTTTAAGTTACATTGCACCAAGAGTAGTTGAGAAATGTAAACTTCTAAAGGAAAAACAAAAAAATACACGGTTGGTACATTTAGAAACATGAGTAAAGAGGAAAGTTACAGAGTTGGTAAAAGATTGTAGGCTGAGTTTTAATGAAATCGATACAATGGTCAACTTAAATATACTTCCTTTAGGATCATATGACATTTTAATTGGTATAAATTGGATAGAATCTCATAAAACCTTTATCAATTGTTTGCATAAAAGTTTTGATTGTATTGATAAGGAAGGAAAGTACCATACCATAAAGGGAATTTATAGACCTATATCTACATGACAAATCTTAACGGTACAACTCAAAAAGTGTATTAGGAAGGGATGCCAACTTTATGCCATTAAAATTGTGGAAATTGAACCTGAAAAGCCAAAAATAGCATTGGAACAATTCCCTATCCTTAAGGAATTTCAGGATGTGTTTCCTGATGAGATCCTTGGATTGCCTCCTAACAGATATTTAGGCTTTACTATAGATTTAATGCCTAGATCAGCACATATATCATGAGCTCCTTATTGTATGAGTATTCTAGAATTGATGGAACTAAGAATGCAATTACAGGAGTTACTTGACAAGACGTATATTCAGTCCAGTGTGTCACATTGGGGAGCACAGGATTTGTTTTATTAAAAAGAAAGTATGGGTTAAAGAAGAAGATATCCATAAAATTACTTTTCGAACAAGATATGGACATTATGAATTTGTGTTGATTCCTTTTGGACTGACTAATTCCCCTGCAACATTTATGAATATGATAAATAATGTGCTAAGTAAAATTTTGGATAAATTTGCACTAGTATTCATTGATGATATATTAATATATTCAAAGAATGAGAAATAACATGAGGAACATTTACGAAAATTTTTGCAAATTTTGAGAGAAAATCAGTTATATGCGAAACTTAGTAAAAGCGGTTTTTATAAAAGAGGAGTACAGTATTTGGGACATGTCATTTCAGAAAAAAAGGGGTAGTAGTTGATCTTGCTAAAATCAAGGCTATATTAGAATGGCCATTACCAAAGGATGTACATGATATTAGATCCTTCATGAGATTAACAAGATATTATCGCATATTTATAGGGAAATTTTCCAGAATATCTCACCCTATAACAACCCTTGAAAATAAAAGTGTTGATTTGTATGGACTCAAAAATTTCATGATAGCTTTGATAAATTGAAACATTTACTAACAAAATCACCTATATTAATAATTGTTGATCCAAATAAATATTTTGTGGCGTGAATTGATGCAAGTAAAGATGGTTTAGGAGGAGTTTTGTCTCAGGAGGGTCATGTGATCTGCTACAAGTCCAGAGAATTAAAGGAGGATGAAAAAAATTATGTGGTACATGACATGGAATTGGCAACCATCATCCATGCCCTTAAAATTTGGAGACATTATTTGGTGGGTGATCTAGGAGGATCTTTAATTGTATATCCTTAACTAAGTATTCAAACAGAGAAAAAATATTACGATGGTAAAGAGCTAATAATCATCTTTCCGTCAACATTCTCTTTGCGCGAAACGACCTCTAGATGCAGAAGTTATCAGTAGTCGAATTTTCAACAAAAATGTTTAATTTGGTAAAAAAAATGGTTAAGGTATAGGTGTAAAAAAATGGATGAACTCTATCGGCATTAGGACTTGAACCCAAGGTATCCAATCATTCACAAAGTCTCTACCAAACCCACCTAGCCATATCTCCCACAGTTGTTCCTTGTTAGTGATATGGCATAAAAACTATATGAAATTGTATAGTATTTCAATTAGAAAACGGGATAGCCCTCAACCCCATGTCAACACCGAGACCACCATATTATTAGAATTGTATGTGAACACAACATCGAAGGATCCAATTCATATATAAACATGGAGTGTTGGAACCATATAACCAATAAACTATACCATCAAACCGCATTACATTTCCAACAAACCATGCAATATAAAAATATTACAAACCATAATATATTCGAAATATAACGTGGAGCTTTGTTATATAAGACACCATTCAAACCTTATAAAAATGCGTAGGAAGGGAAGAGACCCGCGGGATTGACCCTAGGATGTCTTCCCCCACATCAGAGTGCTTTTACGATTGGGCCACAACCCTTCCATTGAGTAAACAATGGCACGTTTAATTTAAAATTTTGTTTAAGAAGATATGCCAAAGGAGGGGCACATGGCTTCTCCACGCACGCCCTTTTTCACTTTAAAAATCCAATGAATTTTGAACCTCAACGAAGTTTTGGAGGGACCATTTGCAGGAACAGTTCCTGAGAATAGTACGGCAATCATTGTGCATGGATCCTAAGGTGGGGTGCACTCTGCATAGGTTGTACAGGCAGGGAAGAGATATTTCTCGATATGCATGTCAAAGGAGGTCTTAGAAAAATATAGTCGATTTTATACTCATTTTTCTCAAAATTTCACAAGGATTTCAATGGTGTTGTTTGTTTTTGTTTTTGACTGACATAACTAAGAAGTGTTTATATAACACTCATTTTGTAAGATTTGAATACTTAATAAGATAGGCCTTCTCATAGGAAGTGTCCCAAAGACGTAGATCAGGAGGGGTGAACTCTGTTATCAGCTGTTGTCTTCATTTTTTGGTTTGCATATCTCTTTTATTTTCTTATGTGATTGGTTTAAAGCATTCAAATTTCAGTTCTTAAGCCTATTTTATGAGTATTTAACATGCAAATTTATGGTTAAAATGATCCTGAAATTCTAGATCAAGTTTGGTATCAAAGATAAATAACCATGGAATTGTGAGTTTATGTTAACAAGATCTAGGATTCCGCATGGTGAAGGAGAACTTGAAGAGTTAGATTCAGAGATTGGTTCAAGAATAGGGAAAATGTATTCACCAAAGGAGAAGAAGCAACTTTTTTTATCCCATCTGAAGGGGAATTTCTGAAAGCTTTCATGAGAACACAAATGATGGTAGAGGAGCTCTATCAAGATTGGAAGAGAGGTGAACAAGGAGGTCCAACTCATGTTGAAGGTAAAAAAGGAGGTGTTGAGGAACCTCCTAAAACTCTACCATCTTCTTCATCTTATCTTGATGGTTCTTTACATAATTCGTTTGAAAAGAAAAAAAGGAAAGATTGATTTTAATGTGCCTCATTTAAAGTTAGATATTAAGTTTGAATAACCTATGTATAATGGAGAGCTTAATGATGAGAAATTGGACAATTGGATTCGTCAAATTGAAGTTTATTGTAGGATTCAAAAGTTTAATGAAGATAACATTAAAATTCAATTAGCTCCTCTCCGACTTGGAGGAACTGCTCTCATCTGGTGGGAGAGAAGATCTCAAGAGGATCTTTCCACAAAAGGAAAAATCATCTCCTCTTGGTATGATTTCACATCAACATTAAAATGGTATTTTTATCCATTAGGGTGCATGCAGCAAGCTATGATGGACTGGAAGAATCTGATGCAAGGTAAGGGACAAAGTGTGCAATATTACACAAAACAATTCTAAAAAAAGATTATGGGTACTTGGTATACATCTCTACACCCATGAAACTCTTCTCAAGTATATAGGAGGATTGCATAGTTATTTATGTCATATGATATTAATGTTTAATCCGACCACCCTTGATGAGGTGTAGGTTCAAGAAACTCACATAGATACGAAGGGGAAGAATACCAAAGGGAGATTTTCCAAGAAACCTTTCAAACCTTAAGGAAACAATTCTAAAGGTAAGGGAAAAGGTAAACACACGACTATTGTAAAGAAGGAAGGAAATAAACCTACATGTACTCATTTTCAGAAGAAAGGTCATGATGCTTCCAAATGTTGGAAACTTCATCTAGAGCTCAATCTTGACAAGTATCAGAATAAAGAGGAAACAAATATTACTACAACAACAATCCAACATGATTTGGGATTAGATTATGGGGATAAAACTAAGGTGGTTTATACAAGCTTTCAAGGTAATATTCATTGTTGTTTTGTTTCAAGAAATGAACATGTCATTAATGAAAGAAAGAGGAGCGAGTTATTTCATATTAGAGTAATCTCTAAACATACACAAATTGATACTCTTTTTTATAGTGGATCACAAGAAAACCTCATTTCAGAAGAAATTGTTAAGAAATTACAACTGGAAACCAAGTTACACCCTAAACCATATCCACTTGGATGGGTATGTGATAATGCACAATAACAAGTTATAAAACAGTGTAGACTTACATTTTCCATCACTTCTAGATTTGTTGATGAGGTAGATCTACATGTGGTTCCATTGGATATATGTCGTATTGTGTTGGGTAGTCCATATCTATATGATAGGAAGGCTATCTTTTACAGGGAAGATAATAAGTATCATATCACTTAGGATGGTATCAATTATATCATTCGTGAAAATGGCATGAAACCTAATCATTCTTTATTTTTTACAAATCAAATGAAGAGGTTAATAAATGCACGTAAGAACTTTGTTCTTATGATAGTAAAAGCAAGAGATGTTGAGAAAACTAAATCCTTTAAAGGTTGTGATCATAAACTTAAAAATGACTTGATAAAGGTGGTATCTGAATATGATATTTTGTTTCAAGAACCTAAAGGATTACCTCCTAAAAGAGAAATTCAACATGAAATTCATTTACAACAAGATGCACCTATTCCTAATATTGGTATGTATAGGTCTTCCATTGTTGAGGATGCGGAGATAAAGAAACAGGTTCAAGAATTGATTGAAAGAGGGGAATTCGACCAAGTTCCTCTCCGTGTGGTTCACCAATTATTTTGGTGCCAAAGAAAGATGGCACATGGAATATGTGTGACGCTGATTACAAAGAACTGAACAGAATCACAATAAAGAATAGGTATCCTCTTCCTCGAATTGATGATCTTTTAGATCAGTTAAAGAATGCAATATTTTCACTAAGTTAGACTTACGAAGTAGCTATCATCAAATTTGTATTCATGATAATGATATTTGGAAGACTACTTTCAAAACTAAATAGGGATTCTATGAATGGGTGGTAATGCCCTTTGGGATTTG
>LPNX010085733.1:48454-70262 GCA_001517045.1 Pseudotsuga menziesii
GTATTGGATGTATTTATAAGGGAAAATGTGTACCTAAAGATGTATAAATGTGAGTTTAGAAAGACACATTTAGTTTATCTAGGTTACATTGTAAGGTTTGGTGAATTGAAGATTGATCCTTCTAAAGTGGAGGTCATTGTAAACTGGACTAAGCCAAATAATGTAACAAATGTAAGAAGCTTCTTGGGAGCATCCCAATACTGGAGGAAGTTCATTACGAACTTCTCCTTTATAGATTCCCCTTTACATGCTTTGACAAGAGTGAGAAAAGTGTTTCAATGGGAAAGAAAACAACAAAGATCCTTCGACACACTGAAATAAAATACCAGCACAACTCCAGTACTTGAATTAGGGATCTACAACAACCATTTGAGATAGAAAATGATGATAGTAGTTATGCAATGGGGGCAGTATTAATGCAACATAAAAAAAACAATATGTTATCATTCTGAAATTAACTTTCTCTAAAACAATAATCAACTATCCAACCTATGACAAAGAGTTGTATGCATTAGTACAAAGTGTTAAAAAGTGGAAGCATGACCTAATGGGTAAATAAACAATCATACATAATGATCATCAACCACTACAATATTTACAATCACAAACTAAGATACAACAATCAAGGCATTTTAGATGGATGGGTTTTCTACAACAATTCCATTTGATTATTAATTATAAGAAAGGAATTCATAACAAAGGTGCAGATATGCTATCTAGACCTCCAACAAATGCTTCTATTGTCATTCAACAAAGTCCTTTAGTACATGCAAGTTATGTTGAACAATATACTAAGGATGAAGACTTTAAAGAAGTTTACGAATCACTAAGGCATGGCTATCAGAATGAAGAATTGAACTATCATATCAATGACAAGTTGTTGCATCATCTTGGTAAAATATGTATTCCACAAAGTGAAAGAGTGCATGTGATAACAGAAGTACAGACTTCTCTCATTTCAATACATTTTGGAGTAGGTAAAAATGTAGCACAATTAAAATAAAATTCTATTGGCCTCGAATGAATGATACAGTGTCTAAATATGTAAGATTTTGTGTTATGGGTGCAACAAGAAAACCAAGTAACAGAAAGTTAGGATTGTACATTCCACTTCCAATTCCTTCTCGTCCATGGGAATGTGTTTCAATGGATATTGTAGGAGGTTTACCAATTTCTATAAAAGGACATAACTGTTTGTATGTTGTTGTGGATCGATTCAGTAAAATGTGTATATGCATGCCTTGTAGATCATGGCTGAGATGAATGCTCATTTGTTATTTCAAAATGTAAGGGTCCATTTTGGACTTCCTACTTCTATTATTTATGATCGAGAGTCCCTCTTTCTTAGGAAATTTTGGTCATATTTATAAGAAATTATGGACACAAAGTTGAAGAAAAGCACATCATTTCATCCACAAACTGATGGACAAACTAAAATGGTCAACTCGACCGTGATACATCTTCTTCGAGGGTATTGTGATAAGCATCCTAAAATTTGGGATGAATAGTTGCATTATGTTCAGCATTCCTACAACAAAGTTATATAGTCTTAAACTCTGAAGTCTCCATTCGAGACATGTTTTGGGTACTTTCCAAAGTCACCTTTAGACTTTGTTTTTGGGAAATATACAGTTGAATGTGGACATGTTTATGCAGATAAAGCTTGAAATTTTATTCATAAGATTTGGTTAATTCATCAAGCAGGGCAGGAAAAATTGGAATCAAGTCAGGAAAAGTACAAAGAATGACATGACAAGCATTGAATAGATCATCATTTCCATATTTTTGATCAAGTATGGCTTCATATCAGAAAATATCTACTCCAAGGTGAAGCTAGAAAGTTGAGACCTATCAGGTATGGACCCTTTACAATTTTGGATAAAGTTGGTAATAATGTTTTCCGGTTTGAATTGTGTCCTTATATGCAAATGTATTTCATTGTTAATGTGGAAAACTTGAAACTGTATGAGCCGCCTATGATTGTAGACCAAGATGTACATGTTCAAGCACCTTCTGTGGACATGTTTGCTCCTAAGTATCTCAATGAACTTTAGGAAGATGTAATACTGGACAAGAAGGTTAGATCTTCATGAAGAGGAGACATGGATTTTCTTCATGTGGGGTTAAAAGGAATGCATCCAAACAATTCAAGGTAGCTAGAGACCTGAAGAGTGAGGGAGTTATACCCTCACTTATTTTCTGAATGGTTCCATGCTTTTGGTGGCCCAAAAGCTTCCTAGTGGGAAGGTTTGATTCAAGAGTATATTTCGTTTTTGATCATTAAATAAGTCTTCAAATAGAGAAATAAATCTTACCAGGGTAAATATCTCATCGTCATCTTTTCGTAAATGCTCGTTTTGTGTGAAACGGCCTCCGGGTGCCGAAGTTATCAGCGGCCGAATTTTCAACAAAATGTTTAATTTGAAAAAAAATGGTTAAGGTATAGTTGTAAAAAATTGGGTGGATTCTATGGGACTCGAACCCAAGACCTCCAATGTTGTTGAAAGTCTCGACCAATCCCACCTATTCATTTCTTCCACATTTGTTCCTTGTTAGTGATATGGCATAAAAACTATATGAAGTTGTATATTATTTCAATTAGAAAATGGGGTGGGGCCGAGAGATTATCCCTCGACTCCATGTCAACACCGAGACCCCCATATTATTATAATTGTATTCCAACACAACATCAGAGGAGCCAAATCATTTATCAACGTGGAGCAAAGGAACCATATAACCAACAAACTATACCCTTCGAACCACATTACATTGTTGATAAAACACGCATTATAACCATAATATATTAGAAATATAATGTGGAACTTTCTTATATAAGCCACCATTCAAACCTTATCAAAATGCATAGGAAGGGAAGAAGTCTGCGTGCTTGACCTCGGACCTCTTCCCCTGCATTAGAGTGATTTTACCATTGGGCCACGACCCTTCCATTGAGTAAAAAATGACACATTTAATTAAAAAAATCATTTGAGAAGATAAGCCAAAGGAGGGGCGCGTGGCTCCTCCACATGCTCTTTTTCACTTTAAAAAGCCACAGAATTTTGAGCCCCAATAGATTTTTGGAGTGACCATTTGCAGTCACAGTTCCCAATAATAGCACAACAATCATCGTGCATGTATCCCAAGGTGGGGTATAGTCGGTATAGGTCGTATAGGCGGGGCAAAGATAGTTCTCAATATGTGTGTTAGAGGAGGCATCAAAAAAATATAGTCGAATTTATGCTCATTTTTCTTAGAATTTCACAAGTAATTCAGTTTTGTTGTTTGTTTATGTTACTGACTAACAAAACTCAGAAATATTTCCAAAATGCTCATTTTGTAATATTTGAAGACTTAATAAGATCGGCCTTCCCATTGGAAGTGGCCCGGAGACATAGCCCAGGAGGGGTGAACTTCGTTATCAACGGTTGTCTTCATTTTTTGGTTTGCATATCTCTCTTATTTGCTTATTTGATTGGTCTAAAGCATTGAAAATTCAGTTTTTAAGGTTGTTTTATGAGTATTTAACATGCAAACTCACATGCAAATTTACTAGGTTAAAAAGATCCTGAAATTTCATATCAGTGGGAAAGAAAGTTATGTTGCTAACCGATAATATCGAATTAAAATATTTGTTTGATCATAAAACATTGAATGCACGTCAAGCTAGATGGCTTGCATTTCTGAGCGGATATGATTTTGAAATTAGACATATAAAAGGATAAGAAAACATAGTAGCAGATGCACTATGTCGAAAAAAACATGAACTACCTACTGTATTAATTAGTGGGTATGAGTCGGAATTTAAAAATATGTTGAAAACAATATCAAGTAGTGATTCTGAGTATACCAAGCTCATGGAAAAATGTACCCACAGATCTGATAATAGTGAGGATAGTACATATCAGATTGATATAGAAGCATTTCTACATTTCAAAAACTAAATTTATGTACCCAAACAGTTTAACATAAAACAAATAATCATCAAGGAGTTACATGACAATCCTTATGCAAGACATCCAAGGTATCAAAAAGTTATAATAGCATTAAAAAAAAATATATGTCGAGTATGAAGAAGGAAGCAGTTGAATATGTAGCTAGGTGCTTTACATGTCAACAGGTCAAGGTTGCCCATCAACATCCAGTTGGATTATTGTAGCCTCTACCCATTCCTGAATGGAAATGGGAAACTATAACCATGGACTTCATCACTGGGTTACCTAAAACGAAGAAAAAAATGACTCTATTATTGTTGCATTATATAAGTTAAGCAAAGAATCACATTTATACCCGTAAAATCAACTTATAAATCCATAAACATTGCTTACGTATTCATGAAAGAGATTTTCAAACTTCATGGAATACCGAAAACAGTTATTACTGATCGAGATGCAAAATTTACCTCAAATTTTTGGACATCTCTATTTAAAGGTATGGATACAAAGTTAAATTTTAGTAGAGCCTACCATCCTCAAATATATGGATAGACTGAGTGGGTAAATCAGATACTAGAATATAGGTTAAGGATGTATGTAATGAATCAACCAGGTAAATGGGAGGACTATATTCATTTTGTGGAATTTGTGTATAATAGTAGTTATCAAGCTTCCCTCAAGATGAGTCATTTTGAAGTATTGTATGAAATACGATGTAAAGTACCCTTGAGTTGGGGTAATATTGAATATAGAATGGATTTAGGCCCATATATGTTGGCGCAGATGGAAACAATGGTACAACAATTAAAACAAAATTTAAAGGCAGCACAAGGCAAACATAAAAGTTACGTAGACAGGAAGAAAACAACCAAAGAATACAATGTAGGGGAACATGTATTCCTAAGACTAAAACCAAAGAAAATTACGTTAAGAGTAGGATTATATGCCAAACTTGCACTCAGATATGTGGGACCCTTTGAAATACTGGCTAGAATAGGGCCTATAGCGTATCAAATGGATCTACGTCCTTATACATGAGTTCATGGTGTTTTCAATGTCTCTTTATTAAAAAAATATGTAGCTGATAAATATCATATTATTGATTGGAATAATGTACACGTGGATTCATAGGGAGACTTTCACACAGAACCAATATGCATTCTAGACAAGAAAGAGGTTGTGCTTCGGAAGCAAACTATCGTACAAGTTAAAGTTCAATGGAAACATTACACACCGGAGGAAGTTACCTGGAAAAGAGAGGAGGTTACGAGACAAGTTTATCATGTTTTATTTCAATACTATGATAAGATTGATTAAGCACAGAGGACGGTGCAAATCTTTAGGAGGGGAGGATTGTAATACCTCCTTGTAACATTTTTAAGTATCTTTATTTAAATTGTGTTTGTGTGATGGAAACTAATAATTTTGGTATATTCTTAATATAAATATGATATGAATACGGAAGTTAGGCAGCCATGAATTTAATTGACAGAACCCTGAGTTTAAGATAGTAGTTAAATCCTCACCCATATTTACGAATACAAGTGGCCAGTCTTGGAGAGAGTTAGTTATTAAATATTAAAATCCCTAGACAAGTGAAAGAAGAAGAGGCTTGAGAAAGAATCAAGAAAGAGGAAAAGAGCTGTCAGAGATCACCAAGTGTGGTTTAGGATCCATGAAAGATAAGGAATAGCAAAGAGCTTCCAATGAACATCTGAGATATGCCATGATCTAAAATAGAACCATCAGTGAGCTCTTGAAGAGCTAGGTTATGGAATAATTAAACTCTATCTATTTAGACTAGTGGCAACTTGGAGCTGAAGGAAGTGAATCTTAAACTCGGGATTATGGGGAAGGGGGTGGAACTCTTGCATATTGTAAAGTTTCTAGGCTCCTAAGGCTTGGTGGTGTGTGGAAATATGCTTCTGTTTACATTCTAGTTTTATGTCATGGATAAGGGTTAAATACTAACGAGTTCAAAATTGGTACATTTTATTATGATGAAATATATATATGGTGTATTAAAATTTATTGAACATAAAAGTTAGCTATGCGAGTGCTTTTTATTTATAAAATCTTAGATAATAAACCAATGTGTTAGCACCTCTATTTTGAACAGTTGTAAAAGAAACATGGTGGAGAAAAAATAAAGGTTACATGAACTTTGGATAAGATTAATAATGTGAATCTATTATATTATGGCGTATAAACGCTAAATTGGTTCGTAATCTAACGGTGTAGAATAAAAGAGGTTAAAATCTATGGTTTGGAATAGATCCGCTCTATGGAGATACGCGGGAGATAAAGAAATGCAGATGTGGTTAATGAAACACGAGGATCGACGGTTGTGAAACCAAGCGGGTGAAATCTACAGTTGGAAAAGACTCCGCTTTATAAAGATGCATGTCTTTTAAAAAAAAAGGCCCAGTAGAATGTGTACATGCAGTTTAAATCTAACGGCTTAAACAAAAAGCGAAGATCCATCAACGGTTGTTAGCGGTTTCGGACGATGAAGTAGCACGATGATTAAAATGGAAAAGCGGTAGTGAAATAAAAACCACGATACATGTGGTGGTTCATAGTGCATTCCGCGGAGGAAAGTGGTTAAAGTAAAACCGCTTAGTGGAGCCTCTGGAATAAACCATTATATAAGGGTGAGGTTGACTTATTTTTAAAAAATCATTTTATTTTGCATGTTGGGGACGAGTGAAGGAGACATCCTGCCATCCTTTCGTAGTCAACCTTATGTGTATACAGTTACAGTCACAGGTAAGCTTCGAATACTTGACCTATGTTTAGAGAATTACCGCCATTATCTGTTATGGAGAGAGAGCAGGGGTTAGAAGTTCTTAATCGAATTTTGGATGAAAGAGAGGAATTCATGGTTGATAGGGACAGAAATGTGTATGACCCAGTTCTGTCGGTCGAAAATGTATCAGTTTCTAAAGAAAGATAGTGGAAATATAGTTTACAAGGGAATGACGTTTTGAATGTCTGCAAATCTTTTCTATATTACTTCGCCATTGAACAGACTTTACCATTTCCTGAATTTGCTGAATGGTGTGCAAGTAATTATTCACCCTCTGAGAGAGTCACTATGAGTCATTCCACGTCCAAGATATTATGTAACATTGATGCAAAAACTATTCGTGGATTCCTTAATTTGCCTGATAGTTTCCGTGATAGTGGTGAATCTGTAAATGAGTTTGTATTAGTCGAAGTATACAAAGGTTGTAAAACTAAGGTTCAATGTGAATTTATGTTCAGTATTCTTAATGAGGATCAGTCCTTAGAGGGTCTTTTCCTGTCGTATAGTATTCGCATTTTCAAAGAAGAAGTGCAATTGGTTGTGTCTTTGGTCTGCCAAATTTTAGGTCTAGACGACGACATTCATGTCAACGAAGTTGTCTTAGGTTTTTTATTGAAAATGAGTTTAGTCAATCATGAGTCTGAGTCCCATTTAGTCCATTACTTCGGTTTGGATGAGTATTTAGTGGAAGTCATTCATATCCAATTAGTTGAGTTCCCAAAAGTCAAATTTTTCAAATACCAATCATACTTGTTGAACATGTTGCTATGTTCAAATGTAACAAAGTTACAATTCTTATCTACTATTTTCTCTTCGGATATTCCGAAGCAAATCAATATGTTCGAGTTCGTGAATTCCACTATGTCAGAGATGTACAAGTTGTTGTTTGCTGAGGTATTTCCCAGAGTACTTGAATAAATGAAGGTTATGATGCAATCATCCCCGGAAGACAAAATTGGGGATTGGGTTTTATATAAAGACTTTACTGTTTTAAGGGTATATGGTTTCACCAGAGAGCCATACAGGCTACCTGTTTTTCACAACCCTAGAATATTTGCACTTGAATTTATGAGACAAAGACTATATGCAGAGGAGGAACATTTCGGAGCATTTAAAAAGTCATCTAATATCAAATTTCCCCTTAAAGTTGGTCCATTTATCTTTAAAAACAAAAGTTCCTTGATGATTGTGGAAAAAATATTGGAGAATATGGATTTCCAGAAAGAACAGAAGGTTAATTATGATCCATATCACATAATTTCTCAAAGGAAAAAAGCAAATAAGAACAAACCATTCGATCATCAAGTTGTTGAAGGATTGAAGGAAATAGCCAATTTGTCTTGTTTTGTAGAAAGTCCAGGAAGTACTGAAGGTAAGAGCAGTGGATTGATTACAGCAGTTCAAGCGCCAAATAATCCTAGTGTTTTGATTAAAAGAAGTCTTTCTGAAATCGAAAATATGGAGATAGATGAAAATAGTTTGAGTAAAAAGACTAAAACATTTTCTTAGGATGATCAAAGTTCAAGTGAAATAATTTCAGAGGAGTCGAAGAAAATAGTTTTGATTCCTAAGAAGTCAGTGCAAATGAATCAGTTTTCTTTTGGAAGTGAAAATAGTGCAAAGCCCAGTTCAGTTTTTAGATCCAAAGCAGAGTTTATGACAAGTTATGTGGAAAAACAAATGTAGTCCTTAGAGGAGACTAAAAATCTACTTCCGCGAGTAATAAGTCTAGGAAACCAAAAGGCGATTTCCACTTAGGATTTAGAGAGGAACACCTTAAAATTAGCTATGGTAAGTGATAAAAAGTGGCTGAGATGGAGGTAAGATTGGATAAAATCAGTGTACCTGACAAGATACAGCTCCACAAACAGACAAGGGATATTATTTATTCAGATTTGTTACATGCCATGATGAAAATCAACAAATTACAAGTTCTAGTGGATAAGTTGGAGGTCCAGTTGAAACACGAAAAAATAAAGAACAAAGCAAATTCAATCCAAATAAAGAAGCTGCAGGCAGATGTTATAAGCTCGGGAGTTGAACCAGGAAGCACACAGGCCACCAGAAAACTTTTGGAGGAGAAAGATAATACCATTCAGGTATTAAAAAAGAAGTTGAAAATTCCGAATTCTGAACATGCTCAGTCCTCAGAGTTGCTGGCATTACAAGAAGAGAAAGACAAAGCTTATCAAGAAATGATGGAGTATAAAGGAAAAACACTGAAGCTGCAAGAGGAAAAGAATAAATGGGAAATAGAGAGAGCTGAGTTGATGACTCAAATTTCACAGTTAAAGAAAGATTAGAATGACGAGAGAGAAATTATGGAAGAGTTGATGAGCCAGACTCCTACTGATACAGATTTGTCTATTGTAAATATTGAGAAGCCTTTAAGTGATTTTTTTGCTGATGATTTTCTAGTGCCAATGTCACAGGTGAGCTTAAAAGATGTAGAAATCAAGGAATTGAAAGAATAAAATGAGAGGATCAAATCCAAACTGACTAAAATGGTTGAAAGTAAGAATAGAATATTACATGACAAAAGTCAGTTGCAGAAAAAGTTTAATGAATTAAAAGAAAGGAATACAGGAAAGGCCCCTCTACAAGGAGCCAAGCATATAATCTGGGATACATTATCTGTAGAGGTCACTAAGTTCAGGCATTATCTAAATTTCATTGATGACCAGAGTGCATTGGTTTATTTAGCCAATCAGAGATTAAGATTAGCAAATGAAACCATGGATAAGAAGCCCCTGAATACAACTTAGAATGCACTGAATTTCTTGAATTCCTTAACTTATCAAAAATTGCAAGATATAGGGATTAAAGACAAAGTGGCTATCGTACTATGGTCAAAAAAATTCATTAACAAACATCAACTTATGAAAGAGGTGCAAGATAAGGAGAATGAGATGTCTTCACATGTTAATGATTTCAAGCAGGCCTTTAGAGAATTGTTTGAAGATGGCCTTCCCTATTTCTGGGATGAAGAAGGAATACTTTTTTCTCAGGAACATTATTATAGCCTACTAGTACAAAACCGTATGGACCATTCCAAGTTTGATGACTTGGTAAAAGGACTGACCGGGAAAGCCATCGTGGACAAATTAACAGAAGACTTCGAAATATTGCAAAAATTTCTGATCGTGAGAGGAGGATTGCCCGCTATATCTTATGAGGCCTATGTGGATCTGGAGGTGTCTATCAGAGAAATGACCGAGTATGACACACCAAGTGCAAAACAATGGAGGACGGTGGAAATATTCGGGAAGACAAAGTATATTCTTCATCCTTAAAAGACAGGTGTTGCGTGCTATGGAGTTGTTTATTTGAGCCTTGCTGTCACCAAGTTGATTTTAATTAAACGATCTGTTATCAGAATCGAAGCATGTATTTTATTCCTAGTTGTTAGGGATATGGTTACAAAGACTTTGATTAACAAATTATTCAGTTATTAATCTTCTTGGAGAAGAAATCATTTAGGTATATATTTGCTTTTACTTGATGTATTGGGGGTTGGAACCCGTATGTTGGATCAATGTTTTTGAGGACATATAATTTTTGAAATAACAAAGTTGACTGCGTGTGGATTATCAGAGATTCCTATGCCATCTGCGTTACAGTCTGTGCTTTTCTTTCCTATGTGATTATTTTTCCAGTGCTTACATTTCATTTTGTTTTCCTCATATCTGAAGCGTAGTGTTGAATAGTTCAAAATTCATGCTTGTTGTGCTCTGACTATTGTTTCAGATATTTCATAAATGTTTCTACTAAAGTTAATATGGAATTCATCTTATGATGCTCTATATTGATGGATTGTTCATGCTTCTTCCTTATCCACCTGAAATCGATGAATGACTGTAACTAAATGGTTATCTTGCCTTTGATGAAATCGCATGTATGAGACCTTTGTGCTATATTTATCTATTTTGACTCCATTTCCCAATGGTTATGTGTATTGTTTCAACCATCTGCATAATGTTAAAGTGTTGATCATTATATCTGGCCTTGTTAAATTTATATTTGAGAGATCCCTCTCTGGCAAGGAAATCCAGTTTCTTTCTGAAGTGGTTTTTTGTTGTTACCTGTGGGATTTACCTTTTGCAACCTGGGTACATTCTGAGTGTTAACACAATGTATAGACTAAAACCACCAATGTAGCTAAAGGCGCAAAACCCTAACCCAAACCCAAAACAAAACAAACACTAGAAGATAATTGCTAGTATCATAAAAGCCTATTATGGTGAAGCTTCCAAGCTATGCAATGAATTAGGGTTAATTTAAGAAATAAATATACCAAGATTTATAACATTCATCTATCCTACAAGTTAAAGAGGGACTTATGAGTATTCCACACCTCCATCTTCTCTTAAAAAATATGGGCATGGCATAGAAGTTAAAGAGGGACTTATGAGTATTCCATATGCTCTCCATTTAGGACAAAACCCCAAGCTTTTCGTTTCAATGATTGGCTATATTACAAATGAGTTAACCCTGTTAAAAATAAATAAACAAATTATGAACAAAGTAAAGTAAAAACTTGTGATAAGAAGATTGCTCACCGGGAAAATTGGGTTGAGCGTTGTAGAATCCAGATTCATTTTATTGTTAGTGCCAACGAAACCCTAGGTATGTGGAAAAAACTTCCCAATCCCACTTAGACCTCGCCTCAGTAGAATCAATGATATGGATATACAAATATTTAGTTGCAAACTATATAATTGCAAATCTTTACAAAATATGCATTCAAGGTGATTAAATGAATAGTTTTAAACCTCTAGAGGAGTTATGTATACCCTTGGTAGAAGGAGGGTAAATAATTAAGCATACCCTTGGTAGAAGGAGGGTAAATAATTAGCTTAATCAAAAGATTGAGAGGGTTAGCCTAACGCTAAGTAAGTATGTTTAACTCCTCTGTTATAATCGTAAAGAGTACTACCTTGAAAAGAATCACTTTAACTACAACAATACTCTAAAGGAATAATAAAGATGAGACTGTAAGTTCTATACCCTTAGAAAAGATATTTTATTAAAATCATTAAAGTTAAAATTATAGGGTTTTAAGGATTTTTTTATCCTTAGAGATCCTACAATCGTATATAGAGATTTCTTTATGAACATCTCTTTTAGTGGTTTGAAATTCAAATATAATTTTTGTTAGCCTTTCTTATCGGTATATTTTAATTTGTCAAATTATATTTAAGTTAAGTTTTTCTTTTAATCAAAATGGGAAATAGTTTAATCTTCTTTATAGAATATTTAGGGTGTTTATGCCCATATAATAGAAGGATAAGAAAGTTTTGTATGCAATTTATTTTCTATATATAATGCCTTCATTAATTATTATTTATTTTATTTTCAAAACATATATATTAGTATAATGCCTTCCTTAACTTTTTTTTTTTTTTAAGAAACCGTACTAAAATCACTTCTAAGATATATTATAAAATATAAAATTGTGTTAATTTAAATTATTTTTGGCTAATTGTAGGGATAAAACATATTTATGTTTTTGAATTGATTCAATCCAATAACTTTGACTAACTTCACCACTATTTTTATGTGTGGTTGAAACTCTCGTTGTCCATTATAACTAAAATTCATTTCATGCATCTCATACAATGTTTGACAAAAATATTAAGACACTAAGTTGAATCTAGAGCATCTGAGAAATGATTAGTTGGAATCACTAAAAAAAATCCAGAAACCTTTTGATTTATTTGTTGGGGCATATTTTCCATATAGACCTCTGTCATGAAAGCATGTATTCATGCAACATGCATGCAACATTATTGACCTACCTAGTCTTTAGACCTTGTTGTTGATTTTCTAGTGCCTCAATCCTTGATATTTTTTACCTCATTACCCACTATTGGGCCCTCATCCATGATTTTAGGACCTCATGCCCCTCATCCATGATTTTATGACCTCATTCCCCTTCATCCATGATTTTATCGATCCACCATTAGTTACATTCACTTAAGTGAGATATAATGAGTTAAGTGGGCCACCTTTCCTTTCCTAGATTTCATCACTTTTAGTTGATAGTGATCTAGGTTCACCACTCTTAGTCAACTAAACCTCCTAAATTCTCCCCTCTTTCATTACAAAACATTAATTAACTCCCCCATGCACCATCAAGGTCCAGTTACCTTCAGTTATACACACTTGAATGAGCACATTCAAGAGTTAGGACTAGTTCTCAAGTCTAGTGATGCATGCCCAATGAGAGGATTCCAAATGCCTTCTTAGGATAAGGAATTTCTCCTTTGGAGATGTAATTATAGCGTACTCTCATTTTATTCAATTGAGTTTCTTCTTAAATTTATTTTGCTAAATATTGATTCACTAGTTTTGCTCCAAATCTCTGTTATTCATCGCAGTAGGTTACAGCCTAAGTCACTTATTAAATTAAACCAGATATTTAACAAATCTAGATAAATAACCCTAATGATAAACAAACTCATTTATTCCTAAAAATAAACATTATATAAACTCTGCACCAACATCAAAATAAATATTAAATAAACCAATTATAAACATATTTATAAATAATCAGACCAGAGATCGAATCTCTTAATTCACTAATTTAAAACCTTAAAAATAAATCACAGTGCTGGCAGATTGCATATTTCCAGCAAACGCATCGTTCCAATACATAATTACTCATAAAACCATTACATTTAAACCAAGCAGAACATCATAAAAACGTTGTAAACCAATATTATAAAACGACTCTCAAATTTACCCAAGGTGTGAAGGCCGAGAGCCTATCCACGATTTTTCCAAATCATACTATTAAAATACAAACACTTATAAACATTATTAAAACTACCCAACAATCGTATCCTGCAAAGGATTGGTTATCAACCATTTATTAAAACTAAACAAAGTCCATCCCCAAACGCATCGCGTTGGTGGATTTCCAAGAAACTAAACCACAATAATCACCACATACAACCATATTAAGAAACAAAGGATTACAACATTTAAACACAATTACAGTAAGTATGAACCCAGGATCAAATCCTGTAAGTACAAAACGAAAATACACAACACATTACAGACGACATTATTTACGCAGGGTCTAAACCCTTATAGGCTATCATAATTTATTAAAACGCTAGACATAAACTATGGAACAGAGCTACGCTCTTTCCCAACAAATTATATACACAGGATACGTTGCAAATGCAAATCCTGGGCCATATGCTTACAGCTTCTTGTAGAAAGATGACCAAACTATATAAAAACAGAGCTACCTTCTCATCAACCAAAACACATCCATTAAAACCATATATTTTTACCATTTGCATCCTTTATAAATCCTTGGGAATGCATGCGACATTGCAGAGCAATGGAACTGTTAAATTAAAGAAACACATTACAAGTTGACAGAGCTACTTACAAAACACCAACAAAAATCCCATTTAAGAGTCATTTAAAAACCCAAATCCATTTCATAGCAAATGGTAAACCATACACACAGAGTCAAGTATCTTTAAACCAGTCAACATATCAAATTTACAAATTACAGAGCCATGAAAAGGCTTACACAGTCACAATTATGTAATTCCCAAAACGATTTGAATAAACCCCCACATCCAACCAAAGTGCAACCAAACAACGAGTAACTTCAACCATACATATCTCAAACCAAGTTTCGAAACCCTCTGATAAAACACAGCAAGTGTAACGTATGGGTACAGGCCCATTTCCATTTGCAAGGCTTACTAGGAATTGGTTGCATGGGAAACCCAACAACTCTGGCTTTCAAAACACAAAGTACCCACGCTCTACTCACCTGCACAACAAAAACACAATGGGATCAGAAGTATGCCAAATCAATTGTAACCAAACCAAAAACGTAAAGGTGCAACCATATGAACCATGCATACCTGCTAACGAGCTCAGGGTCATCTGGTTGCATTGCATGGATGTGCAACTCCCACCTGGAGCATGAAACCTCCCTACAAACAACAATGAAGACCAAAAGAATGACTTCAAAACCCTAATGAAGCACTCAAGGCATACAACCTGCGAAAACCAAGGCGCATTCAATGCACCAACCTAGCCACCACCTCCATGCAAATCAAAACCCACAATTGTGTAGTGTGGCTTCACACTTCTCACCATTGTAATAAACCCCATCACCTTATTCTTAAGCCCTCCACTATTTCGAATTGCTAGGATTTAGCCATAGTTTTGATGGCATAACATATGCCATAGCATAAGGCTCCTGTGACTTTAAGGTTTGACCATAGAAGTTTTATAAACAAGGTTTTAAACCTTCACCCCCACATTTGTTACAAACATGCTTGTATATATATTATAACCCCTTCTTACTGTAGATATAAGGTATAGTCTAGGCTTAGGACCCTTTGTCCTCTTTTAAATTTTGAGCATAGGAATAGCTTTGTGTAGGTGAGAATTGTTGTAGATGTTAGGAAATCGTTTTTTCCACGTTCACAAGACTAATTTCACCGGTGAAATCACCTGCAAAAGAATATAAAAACATGCATTAGTTCATGATGAAAAAGTAAACCTCGTAGCATAGGAACCTTACCTTTTCGAGTGTACCTTTAAGAGATAGAACCCGGCCAATCCACCCCTTGACATACAGAGATAATTCAACCTCTTCATAATGAACAATAAACAAATTAAATACACATAAGACAAAAGTAAGACGTAAAACAAAGTAAGTATTGACAATGTCATTAAATAATATAGACATAAAAAATAATCTTATAAACACATCAAAGTATAGAACGGAATTATGTAGAAAGCATGATCACCCAGGAAAAACACATAAGGAAAGCAGCAGACAAAACTTAGGTTCAGTTCTTCAAAAAAGTTTTTATTCCGCGGTAGAAATGAAGATGTCCTTAAGATATAGCAGTTAATTATCCTAGGGAAAAAAATATTCTTGGATTTTAGGGACATTACAAGTGGTATTAGAGCCTGGATTCAAACACTAAGAGACCTAATGGGCGCTACCAAACATTCGTTGTAGAGATAAGAATTTTAAAACTATATTTGATTTTTTTTTAACTAACAGAAAATTATTGTTACTAAATATTTTAATTATGGGATCTAAAAGAACAGTCCATATCATGAATACAAAAGAAGACAACAGCTGACAAGGAAATCTGAATTCCCCAACACTGAAAGAAGAAATGGTGGTAGAATTAAATTATGATCTAATGAAAACCATATAGAGTCTGCAAGAAGACTTGCAAAGCTTCAAACATGAAAATATGAATGAAAGAAAAGAACAGCAAGCAATCAATGAAGCTTTACTTCGGAACATGATGGGAGGAATCCCTCATGGACAGCTTACCTGTTCCACCAATAAAACTAAAGAAAATTATCATCGCAAACGGGACAGCAACCCAAGGGAAAGGGGAGAAGAAGAGCACACACCTGAGCTTCCAGAAAGAGATTATCACATTTTGTCCAGTGATAATTCACTTTCTCTTTGCAGAAAGAGGAAAAAAAATGATGACAACCTCCAAGGAGAATTTCGAAAGATAAAAGCCCCAACCTATGAAGGAGACATGAATACTGGGAAGAGAGTTGAAGAATGGCTTCTAGGTATGAGTAAATACTTCTGAGTACACAACTACTCTAGTGAAATGATAGCCCATCTAGACATCTATAATTTAAATGGAAAAGAAGCTAGATGGTGGAGAGAATTAAAGCATACCAAAAACGATGAAGTAAAAGAAATCAGATGGAGTAACTTTCGGAGAATATTTCAGGAGAAATACATGTCTGATAGATTCTTTGACAGGAAAGTGAAAGAATTTCATGAGTTAAGAATGGGCTCCATGACCATGGATTCCTAGATTAACAAATTTTTGGATCTGTTACATTACGTGACTTACATGAAGGAAGAGAAAGTGAAGATACAATAGTTTTTGGGATGTCTTCCTCCCAAGTTTTGAGAGATAATTGAGTTTGACATGCCCAAAAATTTGGACACTACCTTGCACAAAGTGAGGATTTGTTATGAGCATTGACAACTTAGGCAGGAAAACATAAACAAAAGTTGAGACAAGTCAAGGACCTTCTCGGACAACCGCATACCTGGTTTTAAACCACCGCCCTACATAAAACATAACAATAGTTTTCCATCCAATAGAAACTTCAACAAGACAGGTACAAATCCAAATGTTCCTGCACCAAATTCCAACCGACCAGCAGTAAACAGAGGAGCCAAGGATGCCCCGTTGCAGGTTAGTTGTTGTAAATGCCAAGGACCCCATTATGTCAGAGATTTTCCAAACAATACTAGTGGAGTCTTACACAATCTATAGGAAGACCCAACGGTAGAGGACATGGCTAGCACACCAAGGATATATGCAACACTTGATGGCCGACAAGAAGACCATCAAGCCACTATGGTCGAAATAGAAGGTAAGGTTTCAAATACTTCTATTTCAATTTTTATTGGTCCCGGTGCTTACCGAAGCTATGTATCACCCAATATTGTTCAAACGTATAAACTAGATAGAGTAAAACATGAGAAACTATGGCTGAAACAAATAGCCACGGGTACGAAAAGAAAGGTTTCAGAAATAGTGAGAGATTGTGAGATAAAATTGAATGGTTTTCCTGCTAAAATAGATTTGAATATCTTACCCTTAGGATCATATGATGCACTTATCGGCATGGACTGGTTGGAACAACACCATGTCATGATCGATTTTATAAACAAGTCAGTCTTGTGCACGAATAACCAAGGAAATCAGACAAAGATTCAAGATATACCTAAGAAGGTTTTCGTTAGACAGATATCCGCCTTACCAGAGAATAAGTGTATAAGGAAGGGTTACAAACTGTTTGCAGTAAACATCCAAGATGTAGAAGCTGAAAGAGAACAACACATCGAGGAATTTTCGATTTTCCTGGACTTTATGGATGTATTTCCTGAGGAAATATCGAGATTAACACCAAAACGGGACTTAGATTTTTCCATAGAGCTGACACTAGGGTCAGTAACGGCTTCAAAATCCCCATACCACATGAGAGCACCAGAATTGGTGGAGCTCAAATTGCAGTTACAGGAGTTGATTGAGAAGGGTTATATCTGACTGAGTGTGTCCCATTGGGTAGCACTTATACTTTTCGTAAAGAAAAAGGACGGTACGATGCGGTTGTGCATCGATTACCGCCAACTTAACAAGATGACCATCAATAATCGTTACCCACTCCCTAGGATGGATGACTTGTTCGATCAAGTCGGAGGAGAAAATATCTTTTCAAAGATTGACCTGCGGTCCTGTTGTAATCACTCATATTGCAAGGTTACCTACAATACACATAAAGAGTTAGATAATCATAACAGAGACAAGAGGCAAGGATATTAGGTTGAATAACAACTTTATATTACACAATTACACCTATGGGTTCATACATACATCAAATCGAACAAAGTTCTTATCTGTCTCAATAGCCTATATATATGATTACAAAACAGTTATGGTAACTACATGTTGATTCACTCAACCGACACGACTTATGAGGCCAACCTAATCTACAATTAGTCAACTAACTAGTTTAGTCGGCTAACTGACTAGCTCCTCCAACAGGTCCAGATACCATCAGGTACGGATCCATGATGAAGATATACATAAAACGGCCTTTCGAACGCGATACAGCCACTACGAGTTTGTAGTAATGCCTTTTGGCTTAACCAATACACCAGCAAATTTTATGTGCATGATGAACAATATCTTCAGTAAATACCTAGATAAGTTTGTATTTGTCTTTATAGATGACATACTAGTTTACTCAGAGAGTAAAGAAGAACAAGAGGAGCATCTCCGCATAGTACTACGGGTGTTACGGGAACACCAGCTTTACACTAAGTTTAGTAAATGTGATTTTTACAAACCACTGATACAATACCTAGGTCACATCATTTCCGAGAAGGGGATAGCCATTAACCCGGAAAATATTAAATCCATAAAGGATTGGCCTACCCCTGCCCGTGTCACTGAAATTAGGTCATTTTTGGGATTAGTGGGTTACTACCAAAAGTTCATTGAGAAATTTTCAAGGATTGCTTGTCCCATGATCACCTGACAAAAAAAGGAAAACAAGTTTTTATGGAAGACCAAGTGCGAGGAAATTTTTCAGAAGCTTAAGCAACTTCTGACTACTACACTGATACTACAAATTGCGGATCCCGATGGGGATTTAGTTGTTTTCACATATGCGAGCAAGGAATCACTTGGAGGATTCCTCATGTAGAATGATTGCGCGATTTGTTAGGAGTCGTGGAAATTAAAGGAACATGAACAAAATTATCCCACCCATGATCTTGAGCCAACATCCATTATCCTTGTCTTGAAGATGTGGAGGCACTACCTCATGGGGAAGAACTTTCTTCTAAAGACAGACAACATGAGCCTGAATTACTTGTTTGACCAGCCAGATCTAAATGCCAGGCATGCCAGATGGTTGGCCTTCCTTCGCGAGTACCATTTCAAATTTAAGAATATAAAGGGAAAGGAGAATAAAATTGTCGATGCTTTAAGTCAACAAGCTCATATGTTATATGAGGTAACATTAATCCAAACTTATTCATATTTGCACAATAGGCTCAAGACTACAAACGTATTTAACCATTTCTATGTTGAAGTCCTCAAAAATATCCAAGAGGACAGGTTGTTTCAACAACAAAAATAGTATAAGGTAGACGATATCAGACTATTGTGGTCCAAAGAGAGATTGTATGTTCCGGAAGGAGGGGACATCAGGTCTGACATCCTAACGAAATTCTGTTGGAAAAACTACTCGGTGCATCCGGGATATCAAAAGATGATATCAGCAATAAAGAAACACTTTTTTGGCCTAAGTTAAAGGCTGACATAGCATTATTCATCGCAAAAAAGTCAAAAGTGTCAACTAGTCAAAGCTGAGCACCAACATCCTTTGGGACTACTACAATAGTTACCCATTCCATAATGGAAGTTGGAGGTTATTAGTATGGATTTTTCATAGGACTACCAAAGGGAAAAACAAAAGATGATTCCATCTTTGTAGTGGTTGACAAGTTATTGAAAGAAGCACACTTTATCCCACTTAAGTCAACCTACAAGGCAATTCACATTGCTGACATTTTCTTAAAGGAGATATTCAGATTTCATGGGATACCCAAGGAAATCATTTTGAATCGAGACATGAAGTTTACCAATAACTTTTGGAGATCCTTATTCTTCGGTTTAAAGATGCAGTTAAACTTTAGTACTGCTTACCACATGCAGACAGGCGGGCAAACAAAACGGGTAAACCAGATTTTGGAAGACATGCTTAGAATGCCAATGTTATGAACAATCCCACCAAGTGGGAGGATTATCTGCACCTCGCAAAATATGCATATAACAATGGATACCAGACCTCGGCCAAGATGAGTCCCTTCGAGGTACTCTATGGATGGAAGTGTAGAACACTGGTTACTTGGGATATCGCGGTGGACCGACTCATGTTAGGGACACACTTACACAAGGACTTGGAATAGTTAGTCACCAAAGTACAACAAAACCTTAAAGAAGCACAAGACCTCCAGAAGAGTTACGTGAATAAGTAAAGAAAAGATAAGAATTATCAAATCGATGAACATGTTTACTTAAAATCAAAAGCGAAAAGAAGCTCATTGAGCTAAGGAAGGTGCGGAAAGTGGGCACCAAGATTTTGCGGACCCTTTGAGATACTAACCAAGAATGGTCCAGTGGAATATGAGTTAGCTCTACCCGCTCATATAAGGGTTCATAATGTTTTCCATGCATATTTATTAAAGAAATATGTATATGATACTAAACATGTTAATGATTGGTCCTTGTTATAGGTGGAACCTGAAGGGGAGTTTGTACCTGAACCCCTTCATATCCTGGACAAAAGAGAAGTGTAGCTACAGAAGCACACCATAGTCCAACTGAAATTGCAATGGAAGCACTTTGAGGCTGATGAGGCCACTTGGGAGAATGAAGCCACCATGAGAGAGGCTTACTCCACCTTGTTTCATGACTTCATTCCTAGTCCCTAGAACACTGGGACGGTGTTGTTCTAAGTAGGGAGGGATATAATATCCTGAATTTTGACCTTAACTATGATGGCCATGAGTCCCATTGCACATGAGTTACTTTGATGTTTATGTTTGTATATTGGGCGAAAACCCCACTGTACATGAGTTATGTTGATTAGTTAGATATATTAGGCGTAAGCCGATGCATATGTTTTTACTATCATGTATGTGATTATATATATTGGCATGGACCCGAATGAACAAAGATTACGGTTGTACTATGATATATTGATGTGTTATGTGATTTACCTTAAAGCATGTACTAAGATGATTATTGTGATAAAATGTTCAGAAGACTTAATGCATGATTGAGTTCTATAATGTGTTGGGCGAAAACCCTAAAGCACATGAGTAATGAGATTTTGTGTTGAGCGCAAGCTCTGGAAAACATGGGTAATTATATTTTGTGTTGAGCGCAAGATCTAGAGCACATGAGTTATGAGATTTTTTGTTGAGCATAAAAGCTCTAGAACACATGAATTATAAGAATTGAAAGTGTTGGGCATAAGCCATGGAGCATTCCAAATCGATGTTGAGCATAAGCTCTAGAGCATCATATCCTTGGTCATTGTATTCCTAGGTGTATTATACAAGTACATCCTAGAATTATTGTTGAGTGAAAGGCTCTGAAATTGCACTAAGTGTAACTCTCATTTTTTAGCGTTGAAATTGGGCTCTGAATAGCGCTAGGAGTTACGGAAATTAAATTGTGTTGAGTGAAAACGAATATGAAAAACACTAACCTTATCTTACTTATTTTTAAGATTGATTAAATGAAAATTTGAATCTACTTCTCTTCAAGTACTAAATAACTACCATGATACATGAGGTAATCTAACATGTAAGGAGGTTTATAGCTTCCTAACTTAGTCAAGCAGCCCTACCTAAAGGGCTTGATAAATGAATGATTATAAGATAATGAAAGCACCATGTAAATGAGATCATGTTATATGATGCCTAAATAAATATTAACAATAT
>LPNX010085733.1:70809-139487 GCA_001517045.1 Pseudotsuga menziesii
AACCTGCTGCCAACTGGAGCCCTTCCTTGGAAGCTTTGTCCGCTTCCTTGTTATTTTCCCTGTAGACATGCCGGCAAGTAAAAGAGTCAAAGCACTGAAGAAGAAGTCTGATAACAGATAGAACATGTGCTAATCTCAACTCCCTGCATTCTTTTGTTTGATTGATCCAATTGATTACATTCAGTGAGTCGCCCATAAAATTCAGGTTGTTGCACCCTTTTTCTAGGGAAAAGATCAGCAGGAGCTTGAGGTTCATTAACTCTGAGAAATTGTTGGTGCCCCCCTCGAGTCCCATAGATAAAACAAAAAAATGAGAATCTTTAAAAAACAGTAGTGCACCTCCTCCACATGCATTATTTTGAGCTGCCCCATCGAAAAAATCCCACGGGGTCGATCTGTCTAAATCCACTTCTAAGATCCTTCGTTCTCTAGCCACCCTTATATGTGCCGGAAAGGAGTTATAATAACCCACGGATAGTGCTCCTGTGATTGCAAGTATGCTGGAAATGTCCTCGAAAATAGCCTTATTACGGGCCAACCAGATCCCCCAAATAACCAGCAGTGGTAAGATCTTGAGTTTCTTTTGTGTTATCCTCCGCCACCAAGAATCCCACGCAACTTCCATTGATGCCCCTTCCCACTGGAAATTGTAGCCAACCAGTGATGATACTTCCCTCCAGACAGCTGTCGAGAAGGAGCAAGATAGGAATAAATGTAAGCTAGATTCCAGCTCCCTTTTACATAGCACACACCAGCCAGGTCCCTGAAATGATCATTTCTGCAACACATCCCAGGTAGGTACCTTATTGTTTACGACACACCACATAAACAATTTTGTTTTTGTTGGACATTTCAACCTCCACAGAGGCTACCACCACCAGACTTCATCCCTTCGATCCTCTCCTGCACTAAGACACAGATAACCATCCTTTGGAGTGTAAACCCCTCCCGGATCCGCCTCCCAAACCAAAGTGTCATCATGATCAGTTAGTAATATATTTTCCCGATCCAATTCCCTTATATACAGGTCCATAAAGGCAGTCTCCCGATCCCCCATCCCCAGAGAGTTTTCCCTTCTCCAGTGTTGATTCCACGGATCAGCGAGCTGATTTAAGGTGGTTATCCCATTTTGACCTAAAGCTTCAACCACTTCGTTTGGGAGAATATGTTTTTGGGTGCTACCCAACCATGGGTCCCTTCCAATCAGAACCTTTTCCCCATTGCCGACGTCCCATGCAAGATTGCTTTCGATCAAGTGAAAATATTTTACAATTTCTTTCCAGATCACCGAGCCCCCAGTGTGTGCTTTCCTAGGATTTATGATCCAGTCTGTGATGCTTACTCCTGTGAGGTATTTCTATTTGATCACCCGTGTCCAAAAACTACTGGATTTCACCAGCCTCCATCCTCCTTTGGCAGCTAGGGCTTTTGAAAATAAAAAGATGTCCTTGAGACCCCAACCTCCAAGACCTTTCGGGACTGCAATCCTTTTCCAATTGACCCAGGGAGTTACCTGAACGTCCTTTTTGCCACTCCATAGGAATCTAAAACAAACCCTCCTTATCCTTTCAAGAATCCCTTTCGAAATCCAGGATAAATACATCCAATAAACCGGAATTGCCTCTAAAACTGCTTTGACTAATACTAATCTTCCTGCTCTTGAAAGCCACTTATGACTCCAGACCAATAGTCTCTTCTCTACCTTCCCAACCAGCCATAACCAATCCTGTTTCCGATACAAATTTGCTTTCGGAGAGAAGTCGAGGTACTTTAGTCCTACGTCCAGGCCCTCTATATTGTAGGGAAAAATCCTTCTAAGTTCAGCCTCCTCTTCCAGTCTTAACAAATGGGTTGTCAAAGAATATTTGCCAATGTTTATCTCCATTCCAGTGGCCTTTGTGAATAGATCCAAAATCCCTTGAAGTACTCGGGTTTCTCCTCTAGTGCCAGAGCAGAAGATCAGTATATCATCCACAAAAAGTAGACGAGTTACGTTTAAATGCGGGGCTATCTGAATCCCAGCAAACCGACCTTCGGCTTTGGCTTCTCTTAACGCCCTACTAAGACCTTCTGCAACCAAAAGGAAAAGTAATGGAGACAAGGGACATCCTTGTCTTAGCCCTCTCTCGGCATGAAAAAAGGGGGAGGCCGCTCCGTTAATAAGCACAGCAAAAGAAACAGTGGTTAAGCAGGACATAATCCATCTTATGAAATTGATGCAAAAACCGAGATGTGTAAGAAGCAACCTCATATAAAGCCAGCTTACTTTGTCGTAAGCCTTAGAGAGATCAAGTTTGAGAATAGCCCCCTTCAACCTCTTAGTTTTTATGCTATGGAGACCTTCCTGTGCTACCCCAATAGCCTCATGTATCTGACGGCCTTCCAGAAAACCAAACTACTCATCAGTGATTTGATCCGAGAGAATAGGCTTCAGTCTCATGGCAATAACCTTTGAAATAATCTTGTAGATGCAGTTGCACAAGGATATAGGTCTGAAATCATTGAGTGAAAGTGGATTATCGGACTTTGGTATGAGGGCTATAAAGGTGGATTTAAAACTGGTCGGGATCCAACCAGACGATCTTGAGTCTTCTATAACCCGCAAGAGGTCCATCCCCAAAATATCAAAGAGATCCAGGAAGAAATCAATTGTCCATCCATCTGGCCCAGGGCTTTTATCTTTCTGAAAGCTGCCCAAAACCTTCTTGAGTTCTTCTTCCGACACTTCCTTCATAAGATCCCTGTTACCTGCCTCATCCACAAAATGGGGAAACATCTGAGCCAGTCTGATGACCTCTTCGATTGTATCCTGTTGAGGAGCTTTGAACAGTTGTTGAAAATGATTCACCCCACATCTGGCCTTATCTTCAAAAGATAAATGGGTGGATCCCTCCTCATCCTGCAAGCTCCAAATAGTATTTGCCACTTTCCTTCCTCTGGCGTAAGCATGAAAAAACTTTGTATTATCATCCCCGCATTCCAGCCAAAGCGCTCTACTTTTGAGCCTCCACGCTTCCTCTCTTTCCAGTAAGAGAATATTGCGTCGTCCCTCCAGCCTTATTAAGGCCTCCGTCGATTGTTGAGAAGAAAAACCACCTCCTTCTCCTTCATAGATCTCCAGAATTTCTGCCTCCACCTGTTTCAGCTCAACATCGTCTCTGCTTCTCTTTTCAGCTACACAGCCCTTGATCAATACTTTTAGCCTTTTAATGTTGTCAGCAAACTGCAAGGCAGTCGATCTATCGATGTCCTCCATAATAGGCCTCCAGTGTGTGAGGAAGAAAGTTTTGAAAGTCTCATCCTGAAGCCAGGTTTTATTAAATTTTAAAGGGCTAGGGGGATTAATAGGGCCCTTTTTTATTTAAAAAAATATAGGAAAGTGATCAGAGTGTCCCCCACTACCCACCCATTGTATAACTAAGAAGAATCTGTCCACCAACTGCTCTGATACCAGAAAACGGTCTATCCTTTTTGCCACCCTTGCATCCCCACTTCGATTGTTTCTCCAAGTTGGCCTGAGTTTAACAGGCTCAATATCCAGCAGACCTTTCTCCATCAATTTCTGAACAAAGTAACCTGACAGAGAATCAGCATGAGCTCGAGGTCCCCAGACCTCATTTTGCCCCAAAGAAAAATTAAAATCTCCACCCATAACAAGCGAATCCCCAGTCACCATGGGATTTTGTAGCAAAGAGTCCCAGAACGTTGGCCTGTTCACATAACGCCCATAGACATTTATCACAGATAAAAGAATCCCCAACTCTTCAGAGAAAATCTCCAAACCCAACACAGAATCCAGCCCCCAGGCATTTACCAACTTCACGCAACACTTCCTCCATCCAACCGCTAGTCCCCCGGAACGGCCCCTTACGTCAAGAGTCACAAAGGACCAACCCGGTAACCAGCTCTCCAACTTCTCTTTAACCGCCTCTCCTACCCCTAAGGTCTCTTGTAGCATAATCACATCTGGTTGTTCAAGAGTAAGCACCCTAATGAAGGCTGATTTCTTAACGGGCCCAGCCAGACCTCGACAATTGAAGGACATGAGTTTCATATTCGACCTTTTTTCTTGGCCTTCTTCATTCTAAGGGCCTTTTCGATCATTTGCTGTTTTCCTTCCAACAGGTCCTCCCTTGCTCTAGACTGATCCTTGGAAAGGTTTGTTTTCCTGCCCCGACTCCTTCTCACAGGCGAGGAGACTTTACCAAGACCTGAGGCAGACTTTGTACTGGATCTTAGAAAGTGAACCGATTCCATGGATTCTGAGGGGGAGGGACAGGGCTCCTCAGGAGGGGATTCAGGCTCAGATTCCAGAATAGAATTGGGGGGCTCTTCTAAAACAGGAAAGGGATCTGAAACCCGTTCAAGCAAGACAGGAGCAAAGGAGCTATCCTTACCCAGTTCGTCCTCAACAGTTAAAAATGACACGTGGTGGGGCAAAGGGGGAACAGTCCGGCCCGACAAGGATAGTTTCCTCAGACCTTCTATCCAGTCTAAACCAAAGAAAGAAACATTTTTCATGATCAAATTAACATTTGGAGTCAAGGTTAAAGATGAAATACTCGGGCTGGTAGTATCCTTGGGAGAAATAACAGTTACCGGAGCTGGAGCCCGTTTAGTCTGTTCAAAGAGATCGTCGACCACCTGTGGGCCTGGAGGGAATGGTTCTTCAAATTCCAATTCTCTGGTCCAATTTCCACTAGATAAATGATCAATATCATGAGACTCATCCGTCTTCTCCGGGTATCCCTCGCGAGAAGCCGAAGCACTTCTCCTTCTGTTCCCGAAATGAGGATGAACCGGTAAAGGACAATCTGAAGCAGGATGCCCATATGCATGACAGTGCCTGCAGCAGAATGGGACATTCTCGTAATCCAAAATTTGTGGAATGATCACCGGCCCCCAATCCAAATTTATGGATTCTTCCAAGCCTTCCCTGAGATTGATGTTCACCAAGATACGTGCTACCTTCTTCTCATGTGATTCCAGGTAGGATAAGTCCGCCTCCAGAAAAGTCCCCAAGATATCTCCAATCTGCTTGAAGTGATACAAATCCCAAAAGTGGAGAGGAAGGGCTGGCAGTCGAACCTAGACAAGAGTTACATCCACTCGTTCTTTGCTTGCATCAAACAAGGGGTTTCATGGCTTCAAGAAAACAGGTGTATGATCAATGTGCCAACATTTGCGCTGAATCCAAATGAGGTCCTCATCCTTCTCCAAATTGATCACGAACCAACCCCTATTCAGCATCTCCACCACCAAAGCATAACCCAGCTGCTCACCCCAAGAAACCCTAGCCCAATCCTGTACAGTCTTCTTGGCAAATTGCCTCCCCATTACCTTCCCTACCAGAGTACTTTTCGCCATTTGCAAAACACCTTCCCAGGCTATATCTTCCCCTACTACATAGTTCCTCACCTGTTTTGTTTTGATCCAGTTCCTCCTGCGACGCTTTGGTGACCCACCTGCAACGGCTCTCCGTCCAACAAAGTCATTCAGAGCCCCTTGACTACCTCCACGTAAATCCCCTCTTGGAGATCCAAAGCCTCTCTACTCCGCTACTCCCAAAGGAACCCTCCTTTCCGCCTCCAAAGAAACCCCCCTAGAACCAGTGCCCTGCAAATACTGTCCATCCACCCCATCCACTGCCCCCAGTTCAAAACCATTAGAGTGCTCAAAACCTCCCTGAAATATAGGTGACGAAAAACAAACACCAACCTCCCACCATCTTGGGCTATCCAGCAAATCCTCCAGCAAATAAGAAAAAGAGTCCGCCTGTGAGACAACCGAAACCTGTTCCACCGACGAGAGATTGAGGAATTCTGAGGGAGATGTAACTTCTGCCAGATTTAATGGCCCTAACCTAGCCGAAACATGTTCCTCCTGTCTCAATCTTGGGAAAACCACCCCCTGAGCCCCCAGCCCTCCACCTGGCACCTCCCAGATGTCAGAGCTCTCCAACCTATCACTAGAATAATCCACAACGTCTATATCCTCCATAACTGCCAGGGAAGAAAACCGTAACAGTCTCAAGGCCCTTCAAAACTTGCTTAAGCCCCAACAAACCCTAAAAACCTACCTCAAATACACTCTAAAATGCTTTGACAAACCAGCGAGCTGAGGACCAAATCAAATAAAAAACAGGGTGAAAGTGAGCTCACAATACGGTTCAGACCCCTAGCCATGGCTAGAGGCCCTATACGCCATACTGCCTCTGGAAGTTCTACTTCATCGCCGCCACCATCAGCCGAAACCCTCCATCCTCTCAGTCCCATCCCAGCTAAAGGAGATGAGAGTTCATATATATATTATGAATAAAAGTATAAGTATATATATTAAATATAAAGAAATAATAATAACTATAAATAATGAATAAAGACTCTATTTATTTATTATTTATTAAAATGATTAAATAAATACTTAATCCTAAAGAGTCAAATTATGAACTAGTAAAAGAGTTCCTAATTCAAGCAAACTAAATATTAAATCCACACAAATCAATTAAAGATTATTTTCAAGAAAATAATGGATTATTGATCTAACTGAAGTTTTAAAACAACTTCCATTTTTCCTAAAGATTGTCTATAAAGACCCAAGCCAAGGGAAGGGTTGGGGATCCAATCTGATCTGATCATTAGTATTTTTTCTTAAGGAATTTTGGAGAGCAATTTTCCAAAAGAAGGCAATCTTATACAGAACCTGATATTCCAAATAGGAGAAACCTCACCTTTAGGAGCTCTAGACTACTTGCATGTTGGAACCATCTCAGGGGGATCCATATTAGAACTAGGAACGGTTATGGGTCATGGTTGGAAGGAACGTGGTAGTTCCCAAGTTATACGGTTAACAGATCTAAGGTCAGAGGTAACTGGTTTTATTAATTCTATGTGTTTAAGTGTGTAGGGTTTGTGCCATTAAACAAATTGAATAGTTACAGCTATGAGGATTCTTCCTATTTAAAAGTTCGATAAATCATGTTTACAGCTTTTCACTTATAGTATTTATGCTCTGGATTAAAGAGCTGCAAATTTTACTTCCCAGTTGTTTATATGTTTTAGGTTATATTTATTGTGTATAGTAAAACTCATATTTAAATTCTAGATAGGATGCTAGGGTTAAACAACTATCAGATTTATATATTTTTAGTTCGGAAATTTATGTTAGAATTTGTAACCTAGATTCAAACCCTAGCTGCTAGTTAAAACCTTTAAAAACTCTACAAACTAAGTTACAGCCTAGGTCACTTATTAAACTAAACCGGATATTTAACAAATCTAGATAAATAACCCTAATGATAAACAAACTCATTTATTCCTAAAACTAAACATTATATCAACTCTACACCAACATCAAACTAAATATAACATAAACCAATTATAAACATATTTATAAATAATCAGACCAGAGATCGAATCTCTTAATTCACTAATTCAAAGCCTTAAAAATAAATCACAATGCTGGCAGATAGCATATTTCCAGCAAACGCATCATTCCAAAACATAATTACTCATAACACCATTACATATAAACCAAACAAAACATCATAAAAACGTTGTAAACCAATATTATAAAATGAATATCAAATTTACCCAGGTGTGAAGGCCGAGAGCCTATACATGATTTTTCCAAATCATACTATTAAAATACCAACACTTATAAACATTATTCAAACTACCCAGCAATCGAATCCTGTAAAGGATTGGTTGTCGACCATTTATTAAAAATAAACAGAGTCCATCCCCAAACGTATTGCGTTGGTGGATTTCCAAGAAACTAAACCACGATAATCACCACATACAACCATATTAACAAACAAAGGATTACAATCTTTAAACACAGTCACAGTAAGTACGAACCTAGGATCGAATCCTGTAAGTACAAAACAAAAATATTCAACACATTACAGGTTTCATTATTTACACAGGGTCTAAACCCTTATAGGTTGTTGTAATTTATTAAAACGCCACACATAAGCTAAGGAATAGAGCTATGCTCTTTCCAAAAAAAATACATATACAAGCAACGTTGCAAATGCAAATCCTGGACCATATGCTTAAGACTACCTATAGAAAGACAACCAAACTATAAACAAACATAGATACCTTCTCATCAATTAAAACGCATCTATTAAAACCATATATTTTCACCATTCACATCCTTTATCAAGCCTTGGCAATGCATGTTCCATTGTAGAGCAATGGCACTGTTAAATTAAAGAAACACGTTGCAATTTGACAGAGATATTTACAAAACACCAACGAAAATCCCATTTAAGAGTCATTTAAAAACCCAAATCCGTTTCATAGCAAATGGTAAACCATACACACATAGCCAAGTATCTTTAAACCAATCAACATATCAAATTTACAAATTACAGAGCCGTGCAAAGGCTTACACAATCGCATTTACATAATGCCCAAAACGATTTGAATAAACCTCGACATCCAACTAAACAGTGAGTAGCTTCAACCATACATCTCCCAGACCAAGTGTCAAAACCCTCTGATAAAACACATCAAGCGTAACGTATGGGTACAGGCCCATTGCCATTTGCAGGGCTTACCAAGAATTGGTTGCGTGGGAAACACAACATCTATTCCTTCCAAAATGCAGAGTACCCATGCTCTGCTCACATGCACAACAAAAATGAAATGGGATCAGAAGTATGCCAAATCAACTGTAACCAAACAAAAAACACAAAGGTGCAACCATACAAACAATGCATACCTGCTAACGACCTCAGGGTAGTCTGGTTGCACTGCATGGATGCGCAGCTCCCACCTAGAGTGTGAAACCTCCCTCTAAACAACAACGAATACCAAAATAATGACTTCAAAACCCTGAAGGAATGGTTTGAGGCAGACAACCTACGAAAACCAAAGTGCATTCAATGCGCCAACCTGGCCACCACCTCCATGCAAATCAAAACCTACAATTGCATAGTGTGGCTTCACACTTCTCACAAACGTATTAAACCCCAACACCTTAGTCTTAATTCCTCCACTCAAAGGGAACTTTAAGCTCCTCTAGACTATTCCACAGGTTATTTCTAGGCATTGTATCAAAAGCTTTTCTAAAATACGCAAAGAAACAAAATAGGTCAGACTTATTATTACGACATTCCTCTGAAATGATCCTAAGTGTAAGGAGGTGGTATGTGGTTGAATGATTCCTTCTAAAACTTGCTTGGCCTTTAGCCCGCTTACCTTCCATTTCTGCCCATTCTTTGATCTTCTTTTCTAATATAATACCATATAACTTAGATAAGAGAGGGATAATCATAATAGTCCGATAATTAGAAAGGTCATTTTTATCGCCACTTTTGAAAATAGGAATAATGAGGCTTTGAGTCCAAGGTGTAGGAAACCCTTGCTTGATTGCTAGATTAAAGAGTTTGTGGATGTGCGGGATGAGGACAGGCCCTCCAATTTTTAAGATTTTTGCTTGGTAGCCTTCAATGTATTTGGAGTTTCCATTTGCTAAGTGCTTAACCCTTAAATCTATGTCTTCTAATGAGAAAAAAAAATTCGTTGTAAGAAGGGTTTGAATGTTATCTCTGATATCTAGGGATTCATAAAGCATTTTAAGATAGGATTTCCAATCTTGTAAAGCAATTTTATTTTCTTATTTTGTTTTGCGAGTTGGAATTTGCCTCCAGAATTTCTTAGGAGCCACCTTGGAGAGGTGTAAGATATTTTCCTGGATTTTACTTAGATAATGTCTTTTCTTTTGTTTTAATTAAGGCTTTGTACTGATTTATCTTGTCCATTTTTATCGAATCTATAGTATCTTGCTTAATTTATTTTCTCACATCTTTACACTCTTGATCATACCAAGGGTTGGTTCTACTATTGCTTGTTTTAGTCGAGACTTCAATAGAGAACTTGTTATTGGATGACGAGAGGGTTGTAGCAAAATTATGGTAGACTTTTTCTATATTCTCCATGCTAGATAAAGGAACTAGAACATTTTTTTAGATTATGGAGAAAAATGACATCTTTCTTTTTATTGAAGATCTGGTGCTTTTGGAAATGATAGTTTTTCTCCTTGGGATCGCTATACATGGCAATATTAATAGTTATAAAAAAAGGTTTATGAACAGATTTAGGATCATGGTCGTTGAAGATGTTGAAATCTATTAATTTCTTGTATATAGGGATATCATATCTAACATAATTTACCACACTACTTCCAAGCCCGTGGATACAAGTCATCTAAATAGATTTTGGCCATTTTGTGAGACCGTTTCAAATGATAAGATCTTGAGTACTACAAAATTTGACCAACTCAAACCCGAATAAATTTTCACCTATATCTTTAGAAATTCTTTTGTACCTGCTAGCTAGCTCAAGGTATTTGTCTAACCAAACAGGATTAGGGTTGGAATAGTTGCTTACAAGAATAGATTGGTTACTGGAAGTTCAAGCATTGAATTCACCCATCAAAGGGATATTTACTTCCTTCCTTAATTAAGAAATATCATGTTCTAAACAATAATAAGGACAATTTTTATCTAAATTGATTTTTTAAATAAGTTGGGATTAATAGGGGAAAAATAGAAAATGGCTATGTACGTTTTTTCATCATTAATTTATGTGATCTTTATCCAAATAAATTGGTTGTAAGGGTATTTATTATAAATCCTAACATGTGGGGATATGATATTCCTAATGTAACAAGCTATACCCCCAATGCCTCTACGACATGAACGTTTATTCCATATTGACCATAGGCCATATCCGTCTATATAAGGGACCTTGGACTCCTCGTGTTCCCAAGTTTCAACCAATAATATAATATCAATTTCGCATGGGATCCAACTTAACTTACGGCCTTTGGTCCATGGAAATCCTTGACAATTCCAGGATAAGATCTGGAGTGTGTCAATTTTCTATTTATTACTATCCTTTTGGTTTCTATATCTAATAATAGCTTTCCTATTTCTTATTAATGCCCATTTTCCCTCATTCCTAGATTATTTTTCCTTTTAGACCTCCTTTCTTAATTCAACCTGATCTTATGGAATGAGGTCTTTATTTATAAATATACCCAGGCCTTTTAAACTTGATGTCTTACCGAGTATGTTGTATTTTTGTTCAGTAGAGATAACCTTAACCCGTATTAGCCTTTCTTTATTCTCAATTAATTTCCCAACTTGTTTTCTTCTATGAGGCCGGTAGTTTCAATTTGTAACCTATTGTGAAGTTATGTCTTGACAATGGCTAACGTGTCCTCTTTTTCCTCCTCTTTTAAACCAAAAATTATGAGGTTTAAATCTTTTTTGCTAAGGTGATCATGGTCTAAGGCTATGCCAGCTTATTCATTTCCTCTTTAATGGGTTTGATATCTATTTATTGTCTATATTATTTAGGATTAGGTTGTGGTTAATTTTTTCCTCTAACTTTTTAATTGTACCCTTTAACTTGATATTTTATACTGTATATGCCTCTCCTTGTTCGGTTGTTTTTTGAATTTCCATTGCATGAAGTCTAGTTTCCATTATCTCTACCTTGTTCTCCAATTTTTTTTATCGTATCATCTAATTTTTTTTTTAATCTCTTCTTGAAAAGATGTGAATTTTGAAATTTAAAACTTAAAAAAAAAAGTATTATATATATCGCAATTGTGTCATAATAGAACACTTTTAACCTTGAAATAATCTCTAAAAATATTTTTTTTACAACATTGAAATTTAAAACTATAACAAACATAAATAATAACAATAATTAAATAAATATAAACAATTAATAAGTTAAAATTCAATTAAGAGACACGTCCCTTGGTGAATAGGCACCAAGAAGGCCTATCAATATGTCTTTCATTATCAATGTAAATCATCAAGATATTTATCAATTATTCAACATGTGTGTTATTTCAAAAATGATGGGTTTATTCTGAATTTTTTGAGAATACATGGATAAAGATATTACAGTAGTATCATAGCCCCTTCTTGGGCATTTATTTAATACCGGACCTTTTATGTAAATTTGGTTTTTAACCATTATCCTAGGGTTTCCCTAAAATTGTGGTCTTTGACCAAGAAGTAAACGAAGAAGCAAAAGAAAATGAAGAAAAAAATAAACAAACCATTGTATTAAGAAACCACACATGGTTTAACTTACTACTTTATTAATGAATGTTAATTTAGTTAAAAGTGGGAAAATAATTGAAAATTTTTATATTAGATATTTTTACATTAAGTGAGATAAAAGGGGATTTTACATAGAAGTGAAAGGTATAAAACCTAAGATATCAAGATTTGAACACGAGTGGGAAGGATAACATTCCTTATTCCCAACCACCCAATCTTTTATTTTAACAAAAACTGAAAAGTAATTATATATTAAAAGGGTTGTGCACAAACATTCACTACATAGCTGAGAGAAAACTTAAGGAAGAGAGATGAGATAGAATATCAACAAAAATTGTTATAAAAAAAGAAATCCTTCTAAAATTGACGTGACATTTCCTACTATGCACTATAACTAAAGTTGAGTAAATGCGTATGAACTGTTGGTTCAAAATAGTACAAAAAAACATTAACTAGGAAGAGGAAATCATTTTGGTTTGCCTAAGAACCCCACAGGCTGGGTGATTGAATATTCTTCCATTGGTTGAGTCGCTTCTTCAGGATGGTATTGAAAGTGGCCACACTGATTCATCTGGATGAGTTTCTGGAGACCTTCCTTGATGCGGCCAACCGTTCCCATCATCTCTCTAAGGTCTTTGCCATGGTCATCGATGCAGAAGTCATGGAAGCTGGTTTGATAGGAGACATGTCACACGTCTGAGACCAATTGTTTTAAAGCTGATGTCGTCTCCTTATTATCTGTGATTCCCACTGCAATGAAATCTTCAAGCCTGCAGATGTTCTTCTTGGCATCGTTTAGACCTATCTTGAGATTGTGGTGCCCAGAGCCTAAACCCCTATTATCCATTATGTAATCTGCGAGCTGAGGAGAGGTCTGGTCATCGAGGGAACTGTTGGCATTTAACACTGCAAGGGTAGGCGGATCCCAATCAATGATCACTTCATTGAGAGGAGGGAAGGTGGCGACTTCAACCGTAGCCATGGAATAAGTTACTGCAGACCCTATATACCAACCACTAAAAGAGCTTGGAAGGAGCTGGGGAGCTCTTCTAACTCGTTGAAACACTTTAGGTGCAATAATTGGGACAAAGGGATAATCGAACAGTGGCTTGAGGGGTCAAGTCCATCGATGTGAGGTTCCAAAAGCGACGAGGAATGAAAATAGGTTAGACCATAGGGATGGAGCTCTGAACCTTCAGACAGGAAGAGCGAATGAGGAGAAAGTGAGGGAAGGGCGTTCAAAAGCCGACAATATTCCATGGCTCGTGTGGGGGAGTTGGCAGCTGAGGGAGGAGAGGAGAGGGAGTAAAGTATAGAGGGGACGAGAGTTAAGATGGAGGACGGGGAAATAAGGAGGGGAGGGACAGGAGGCCACACATCAAGGAGGAGGCCACGAGAGCTGCCAAGGGAGGGCACGTTAAACTATATGGCGGGACTTATAGTTAGGGAGAGTGCAAGCAAGAGAGGGGGATCATGAGAAAGGATGGAGGTTTAGAGCTAGGTTAGGGTATAAACTTGTGAATGACACCTTTATCATTGAGGGATAGAGAACCTTGGGGAAAGGAGGCCCCTTTATTGGATAAATTGTCAGCGTGAGCATTGTTCGATCTAAGGATATGGAAGAAGGAAGTGTTGGGGGGGAGATTTATGTGAGAAATTATGTCGTAATATTTTATGTAGTTGATGGAACCAACGGAATAACTTGAGCGCATCTTAAGGATGCCATGGCAAGAGTCCCCAAAGACAAGAAGGTTTGAGATGATTCCCCGATCTTCCATTTCTAGGCCTTGCAGAAGTGCCAACCATTCTGCCTCATTGTTTGTCTTATGTCCAATGCCCCAAGCAAAGGTATTAACTCTTTGTCCTCTAGGGTAAAGGATGACCCCTCCTGCACCTACCTCCCTGGATCCAACCACCAATCTGCACACAATCCACAAAGAGATTTAATAATAATATTTTTTTATTTACATTGTATTAATAATAATTATTTCTCGAAAATGAAAAGGTTATTTAACCTAATAAGAAGAGGAAAAAATTGAATAAGACAAATAAAAATAAGGAAAGAAGTCAAGATCTAGTGAAAACTATTTATCGCCGAAGAAGTTAGTTAAAACAAGACTCGTCAAAGAAGAAAAAGACATAATCGTAAACGATGGAAAACTCATATTCAGTAATTAAGTTGCAGTTAAAAGCAACATTGGATGAGTTGGAGCAATATAAGGTGACCAATAAACCTCTACAAGTTTAGGTTAAGACAAATGAATTATTAAAAGTAATAAGAGAATATGTAAATTATCGTTTAAAAAATCAAAATCGACAATTGGAACTAACCAAAAGAGATACCAAGAAAATGTTATATAATAAGGAAAAGGAAATATCTTGTCTAAAAGTTCACAAACAAAACTTAGAAGACCGAATCAGAAAGTCAAAAAATGACGACAAATCGCCATATGGAAGAGATAACGAATTGGAAACAGAAATAAGGCATCTAGAAACAAGCTCATCATGGACAAAGACACTGAATTGGTGCAAGTCTGTGGAACCTTAGAAAGTCAAGAAGCAAAGGTAGGTCAACTTCAGCAACAAATTAGTGAACTCCAGCAGAAAAAGAATGAAACTAAAAAACACACAAATTGGAGATTACAAATGTCAAAAGCACATTATCAAATAACACCGAAGAAATTTTCAGATTAAAGAACCATAACAAGACGTTAGTCACAAAATTTAAGAAACTGAAAATACTCGGAAGACAAAACAGTCTATTGAATACTTTGAAGGAAAAATTTTAGACAAGTAGGAAGAAAATAGTTGCATGAGAAATCATAACGAAGATATTAAGGAGAACCTTAAGAAATCTGAAGATGACAAAAAATCGCAAGTAGAACTGATTAAAAAGTTTAAAAATGATAACATACAGTTAGAAAACAAGTTGGAAAATATACAAAACAAAACATTAAAAACTCAAGGAATGAAAATACAGCATCCAACACAAATTAATGCTCATGAAAGAAAATAACATTGTGAAAATTCTCTATCGACACCCCAACCATATAAACCGGTATCCTAGAAAGTGGGAATTGTCGAAACATAATTGTACTAATGTAATCAAATCTCGTGACGACAAATCATTAGGGAATCCCAACAATTAGCAACAAATCAATTTGGGATGGATTGATCCATCAACATATCGAAAGTTATGCTCTACACTTAGAAGTTTGTATCAACATGTTTCGTCAGCTACGACGTCACAAGGAACAATGCGACCACATTATAAGGCTTTGATGGAAAAGCCTTTCTAAGAGAGAGGTAATGTAACAAACATAAATAATAACAATGATTAAATAAATATAAACAATTAATAAGTTAAAATTCAGTTAAGAGACACGCCCCTTGGTGAATAGTCACCAAGAAGGCATATTTATACGGCTTTCATTATCAATGTAAATCATCAATATATTTATCAATTTTTCAATATATGGGTTATTTCAGAAATGATGGGTTTATTTCAAATTATTTGAGAATATCTGAATAAAAATATTACAAAAACTTTAAAAAATAATAATATTAATAAATTAAATAAAAAATAAAAATATATATAAATTCTTATACCATGTCATGTACATATTTGGATTCAATAAAATCTAGAGATTTATTGCGGCACTCAACCACACCTTCCGAGGTAGAGATTTGGATTCAATATGACGTAGAATTTTTTTTGAGTCACTACATTTTCTGGATTCAATATAATGTAGAGATTTCTTCATATTTGGATTCATCATATTTGGATTCAATATAATGTAGAAATTTTTTGAGGCAACTACATTTTCTTTTTGAGGTTAGAATTTGATAAATTCTCTATTCTCTTTTGTATGATTAGGATTTTATTGTGTTAAAATTTTATAAATTATTTATTTATTATGATTTTATGGTTTTAATTGGAACAAAGTTAAATAATAATAAAAAATAAGCTTATCTTAACAATAAAATATTTCAACGTTTTTTTTTTGTTTTTTTAAAGATGGATAGTAGATTTTTTAGTAAAATTTTAAAATCTCATTATAGTTATAAATAATTTTAAGAAATTTTATCTTTACATATAAATTTTGTCTAAAATAATAAATTCATAAAAGATATTAACATATGTACTTATTATTAATTCTATTTTCAATTAAAAAGAAGTAAAGAAAAACAAAATTTAAATTTAAAATAATATTAAACAATTTAATTATCAATTATTTTACTTATTAAACTTGTATTATCTTAAAAATTAAATATATTTAAATTTATTAATTATAATAAAATATATACTGATAAAAATCAAACTTTTTTAAAAAATTATTAAATTCTTTAATTTTAATAAGAATGTTATTTGTTTGTATTTGTTTCCATAATTTTGAAATCTAGGAAAAACTTGCTTTGTACAAACATCAATATTGTTTTATTGATTTAAAAAGGCAAAGGAAAGATGGTATAATTTAAACTTATATAATTGAATATATAATGAACTTTTGATTTCAATATATTTCAATCTTCCAATAATAACGAACGAGTAATTTATACTAGTTTAATTGTGTATTAATATTGAATAAAATGTTTCATTGATACTTATTTTTTATAAAAATTCTTTTTCATATAATATTTTTTTGTATTACTTTATTTTTTAATTATTTATTATATTAGTTATAAATTTACTATAACCTATTATTATTAAATAAATATACTTTGAGTAAAAAAATCATTTTTCATATTTTATAACTATTTTAACATTTTACAAGTAACAACAAAAAAACTAAAAAAATTATAAAAACTTTTTGGAATTACATTTTTGATATTTAATGATTATTCTAATTTTTAGACTAAACACCACTAACATAATAAGATATTTAAAATAAAACTTAAATATTAATATATTTTACACTATTAAAAAACTTAATTTTAATAACAAATCAATTCAATTTAGGGAGATCAAGAGGGTGATCGTTGATTTGACGCTTCGGGTAAAATCAAATCCCAAGGTGTGATAGGTGAGTTTGAGATAGTAGTTTCCTTTCTAGTGATAGTAATTGGATTTTTCTTTCTAATGATTTTTCTTTCTAATGTATGAGAAAGGTCAATATTGTTATTATATAGGTAAATATAATTACTTAAATCCAAGAGGTGATGTGATGTTATGGTCAAAATTGGAGGAAGTATTACCTTGATAATACATATATTGGATGAGTGTTTCAATTATTTATAGGACACAATGGGTTTTAATTTTTCCTTCGGAAGTAGCAGATGGAATATGGTTCTAAATCATTTAAAGGAGATTTTATAGGAGTAGCCCTTGTATTCCCACTTTGTATTGGCATTAATATACTTAGCAGTATTATTGGCATATTTGTAGTAATTTGTTGGAAATTAATAAACTTATCATATGATATAGTATCTACATATTGATCATTTAATTAATGTGCAAAAGATTAATGTTCCTTATTAATGTTTTCTCTTATTCTGGTTGAATGATAGCTAATTCACACATCCATAGAAATTAGAATCTAGTTGTGCCACAAACATCAACTAATTTGAACTTCCCAATATGTTTGATTATGTGAAGTTTCATCAGCTTCTTCTAGAGTCGCCTGATGCTAATTATCATATTTCCTCCATATATTTAATTTCCATCTGAGCGGTAGTTAGAGTTATCTTGAGGTATTTTAAGATACCATTTTTTTCATTTTTCATTTATTGACATGTAAACAAGGATTCTACATCCCTCCCTCCCCGTCTCTCTCTAATCTCAGATAGTTTCAGATAATCTAGGCGTTTGTTTAGGTTGCAATAGTTCAATACATAAAGCATCAATCGAGCCTATTTTTCTAGAACAATTTTCAACATAGATGGTATGACTAGCCATATGCTTTGGAAGTACATGGTCACCAATGAACTAGATATAGAAATGGGATCAAAATTTTTAACATTGTTTTTTGGATAGTTTTATTTCGAAAATCAATGATATGGAAATTTAAAGGTGGTGGAAATATTAGTTTTGAAGTACATAATTTTACAATAATTCATGAAAAATGCATGTACATCACTATAAATTATTTGAAAATCTAGGCAAAATCCTTTCTAATAGACTCACCTAGTGCATTGACTACCCAAGCTTCAGAAATGTGAATTGGCATTCTAGTGAAAACTTGCACCATTTGATTAAACTCAATGAGTTATTGTTAAATTTGGGAGTTATATATGAGTTTTCCAACTTTTGTCGAGTCTATGTTATCCTGCAAAAACTATTGAGAAATCAAAGCAATGTGTGAATTTAACTATTTTTAACTATTATCAACTTCTTCTAGAGTCATCTAATGTTAATTATCAAATTTCTTTCACGCATTTAATTTCCATCTGAACAGTAGTTAGAGCTATCTTAGGGTCTTTGAAGATATCAATGTTTTCAATTTTCATTTATTGACATGTATACAAGGGTTCTATATCCCTTCCTCCCCATCTCTCTCTTAGACAATTTCGTATAATCTAGGTGTTTGTTTAGGTTGCAATAGTTCAATGCATAAAGCATTAATCGAGACTAGTTTATTGGAATCATTTCCAACATAGATAGTATGACTAGCCATATGCTTTGGAAGTATATAGTTTCATTGAACTATATATAGAAATGGGATCAAAATTATTAACATTATTGTTTGGACATATTTCTATTGGAAGTCAACGATATGCGGCTTTGAATGTGGTAGGAAACCTTAGTTTTTATGTGCATATACCTACATTCATTCATGAAAAATGCATGTACATCACTATAAATTATTTGAAAAATCTACGCAAAATCCTTTCTAACAGACTCACCTAGTACAATGAGTACTCAAGCTTTGGCAATGCGAGTTAACATTCTAGTGAAAACTTGCACTGTTTGATTAAACTCGACAAATTATTGCTGAAATTGGTAGTTATGTATGATTTTTCCAAGGTTTGTAAACTTTCATGTTATCCTGCAAAAACTATTGACAAATCAAAGCAATGTGTGCATTTTAACTATTTTCCATTGTTGTTGATAAAAATGGAATTTTTTGTTTTCCCATCTATATTGATTGGCATATTTGAGTTTGCCAATGTGAATTTCATGTTTGTTGTAATGTTTGGATGTCATTGCCCAGAAGTATTTTGTGCATCTTCCCCCTTGCAGTGGGATGTACATAAACAATAGTATCACAACTATATCCAAAAGCATTCTCATTCTTATTTATTTATGTAATGGAATCCTATTTCCATTCTTGAAAAAATCAGAATCCTTCTATGGGCATCATTTTGGTTTAGTTATTTTGTTCATAACAATGGATGATGTAATTTTAAAAATAGATTTCAAGCCAACTTAATAGTTTTGTTATATTGGTACCTTCATATGATTCATTGAACATTAATTTTTTTCATGTTCCCACATTAGTGAAATACAGTGTGCATGTTCTAGTATTAATAAGGTTGACTAACTTGGTTTTTTTTTAACCTAAAAGGAAAGGAATATGTTGCATGCAACTCTTTTTTTTTTATATTTTCCTAGTATTATATTTTACTAAATGTAAAAATAAAGTAATAATATCAATATTAAAAATAATCAGCTTTAAATTTTATTGTAACTTTTCTTTGTTGTTTTTCGACACTTTCTTTTTTAGAGAAGTTAAGATGGAGATATACTCATTAAATAATAAAGATAAATTTGTTTTTTTTATTCTTCAAAATAACTTTAACATGAAAATGTAGATGACAAAAGATGATAAAGAGTTGGAGGATATAATTAATGCTTTTTTTCGCTAAAAAAAAACTAAACAAAAAAGTGATGCATTGAGGATGAAAATAACTTTCTCTTAGAGTTCCTTGCTTACACCCACATTAGATATGTGTTTCATAGTATTTGCTATAATATAAACCTCTATAACCTCCTAACTTGCCAAAACTATAGTGAGCTTGGAAAGCTTCTTGGCAAGCCTTTTGAGCACATGAACAAGAATTTAAAGTAAACCAAGTATTATCCTTCTTAAGTTATGATAAACCAAAGTGGGTCTCAGTGGATGTTAATCATCATCATCATAATTTATCTCCTTATGCATCTATTTTCAAAATTGTTCCAACATTTTTCCATCAATTTTTTTAAAAATAAAAAAGTGTTTCCTCAGAAAAAAGAAAATAAAGAAACTTAATAAATCCACTTGAGACCATTTTGAAATTAACCTGGATGTGGTCCTAGATCATATTCTTTCATGTATCATTCTCCATCTCCCATTGATTCCAAGTACCCACTCCAACCTATAGTCATGTCTTTGACAATTGTTAAACCAAATGGTTTCTTCTCTAAAGATGTGCTCAAATTTAATTTCCTAGAACAACCCAACCAATATATATAGCTCTGCATAATTGGATTGAGTAGTATGTTCCTTAAGGATCTCCTCGGTCTCATCCAATCAATAATTCATTTAGAATCCCAAAAAACTTATAATATTGAAACACCTTCATAATGGCCAACCCTAAAGAAAATTTTAGTGACATCAACTCGACTTAATTATTTGTACTATCACCCAATCTTGTTAATAAATTTATCCAACGAGAAACTAATATAAATAGTATACATCTTTCCCCTCTTTAAGCTAGTGTACCCTGTGAAGCACTATAAAAATATAACCAAGATCATGTTCTGCCAACTAATTCCTCCACTATCCTCCTTTCCTTTTGGTTCTCTTCACCCTGTGGAAAATGTTTAAGAATATAAATTCCTTTTTATACATAGATTGATGGGGATATAAGGATGTCCTCAAAAAAGGCTTTATTCCTTGAGATCCAAATCCCCCAAATAAGAATAAAGATGTAAAGCTAGATACTCCTTAAAGGATTCATTGTTTGTCCAAGTTTCCAATTTTTTTTTAAAATCCAGACCTACACAAGTAAACTATATGACACAAAACTTTGAAACATATTCCCACATATTCTTAATATAAGAACATTAAATAAAAATATGGTCAGTATTCTCACCACTATCTTTGCAAAGTGGAAAACTTCCAAGTCCATACCTGAATTTTTTGAGCATGATGTATTATGCATGAATATTTCGTATAGGCCCAACCAAATGAATATATTTGACATTAATGCACACTTATACTTCCAGATAACTATGGACCACCATCTTCATTCAGGTAATTATTTTTCTTCTCTTATGACCTTGTAGCTAATCCTAGGGGTAAAATCTCCACATGCAGCATTCCTAGACCATATAAAAGCATCATCATGGACCACTACTCTTACATGATTGTCTTGGAGAGCCTTTGTATATGCCTACCCCATATTTCTTTGTCCATGTCATTCCCAAAACTCATGTGTTCTTTCTTTAACCATTCTTGTCTCATAACATTAGAGTTGACTAGATCCCATATCTGGTCCAAAAATATATATCCATGTTCCCTCAAAACTTCTACCATAGCTATAGGAATCTTGTGAACCCCACCACATAAATCCATGAGTAAGACCCAATCTTAACTTCTTGTCTATCCCAAATTTTAATTCCATCCATTCCCCTGTAACTCCATAAGCCAATATCATAGATTTCCAAATAATTGAGACATTTTTTTTAATAGATTTTTCTCTTCTTTTGAACAATTCCTATATAGTTAAGGGAAAATATATTTTTGATGTACACCTATCACCCATAATCCCTCTCCTTTCACAATTCTCCAAGCTCTTTTGGCTTCTAAATCCTTAGCAAAATATATTGAGGATTCTTTAAACCCTATCCACCCATTTCCTTTGGTTAGGCTATCTTATTCTTTATTCTAGGAAACCCATAGGAAAGATTTACCCTCTTGATTTCCTTCCATAAGAAATTATAACTATTAAACTTCCTAATTTGTTCCAAAATACCTACAAGTACATAAGCCAATGACACCCAATATATTGGGATCGATTCCAAGATAGATTTCACCAAAATCAGGTGTCGCCCCTCTGGATAACCATTTATTTCACCATAATAATAATATTTTCTTGATCTTTCCTATAATCCATTCCTAGTCCCTCCTTTGATATGCATTTGACTTTTAAATAAAACTAAATACTTAAAATACCATACAGAATATCAACCAAAGAAAAGGCAAGTTGTGTACAACTCTAATTAATGGACTCCTAGTCCATATTCATGAAATATATAGAAGATTTCCTCTCATTGTAAACCATACATGAGGCCTCAGCAAACAAGTCCAAAAATACTTGAAGAATGCCAACTTCTCTCCTCGACCCAATGGAAAAAATCATGATATCATATGTAAATAACATATGAGTTACTCTGGCATGACCTCTTATAAGAATACCTCTAAAAGATCCATTATACTTGGCATGAAGGATGATTCTTCTCAATCCCTCCACCACTAAAATAAATGGAAGAGGATCTAGTGGGAATCCTTGACTCGGACCTCAACTCGGATTAAGTAAATGTGATGCAAACCCATTTACCAGAACAACAAAAGAGACTATTTGAACACATGTCAGAATCTAGTTTACTACCTGTAAATGAAAACCTACTTGAAGCAACACTAGTCTCAAATAGATCTAGTTGACCCTATCATATTCCTTTGATCAATCAACTTTGGCAATCATAGCTAGCACATTCTTTTCCTTTATAGTATGCATGGATTTTTGTGCAGTACCAACTACATCATGAATTTGTCTCCTAGCTAGGAAAGTAAATTGTTATTGTGAAATAGAGCTAGACATAATACCCCTAATCCTTCTAGAAATAAATTTTTCTATCAACTTATAAATACAATTACATAAAGAGATAGGTCTATAATCCTCTAGGTTTCCATCTCTATCATATTTTGGAATGTTGGAGATGAAAGTAGAATTGAAGACTGCCAGAATCCTACCATTTACCCTTGATTCTTCAATTAATCTAAGTATATCTTGTTCAAATAGTTCCATTAATGTAAGTATATCGAAGTATATAAAACTTATGAAAAACTCCACTGGCCAACCATTAGGCTCGAGGATTTTATCCTTATGCATAGATTGGATTGATTCTTTTAGTTCCTCCAGTGTAACCTCCTCCATAACATCAAAAAATTTCTCCTCATTCACAAATGATGGATATATGGAAATCACTCTCATAATCTTTGCCACCATTGCTCTATCATATTCCTAAAATAGGCTACTTAAGTGAGTTACTCCAATGTCGGTAAGATTCCTGAAATCGGTCACCTAAACTCCTTCATCATCATTCAGATGCCAAAGCGAGTTGCCATTCTTTTTGCAATTAGCATAATTATGAAAAAAAATGTATTATCGTCCCCTTTCTTTAACCATAGAGCCATATTTTTTAATCTCCAGGTAGCCACATTTTCTTCCAAATTATTCCTTCTTTTAGATTATAAATCCATTATCTATATTTTCTATTGCATTGACTTGAAACCTTCCAAATTTTTTTCTTAAAATGTTTCCAATAACTTCTATATATAATGCAATTCAACTTGTTGTACCTTTTGCCTCTCAGCTTCCCAGGATATAGATTCTTCTTTTATAGTCTTTAAATTATGCAGAAACTTAATCCAATTTGATTCTCTTAAATTTCCATCAAAGGGAACCCACAAGTCTTTCACCCTTTGTTTGTACCCTTCATCCTCAAGCCAAATAGAATTAAACTAAAAAGGACTAGGGGGGTTTTCCTGTCCCATAACCACCTCCAACGGGACTGGGAATTTTTGTTACTCCCCTCCCATTCCAAGCCACTTCTTTGTACTAATTGCTAACTTTAAGTTTCTTCATTAATTAAAAATCTATCAAGCATTTTTCAATCTTATCCTGACTAGATCTCATATTTTTCCATGTAGGCATTATCTTAGCTAGAATAATATCATATAAACATTTTTCTTCTAACCTCGAGGAAAAGTAGTCATATAGAGTATCCCTATGAGCATTTCTTCCCCAAATATCTGCATCTCCCATAGTAAAGTTTAGACATGGGGGATTCGCCTTGTTGAGCAATATCTTATCACGTTCATTCATAAAGGGGGGTTTTTAATTGTGAAATACACGGTCAATATATTGTAGGTATTAGGGGACTTGGAATAGGGTATGGTGGTTTTATAGGTATTGGGGGGTATAAAAAAGGGTTTCTAGTAAAAATAAGGAATAAATTGTAAAAATAGGGGATTTTTAATTGGAAATATGTATTGGGAGGGGGCTCAACAAAATGATATTTGTAAATAATTATCAATATCTAGTGAAATTAGGGGTATTATTTAATATCCCATGAACAAAGGTGCTATGACATGGCTTCACTAAGTGAAGACCCCGTGAGTTTAGATCCCCACCAAGGATCACAATGTCCTTTGATAACAAACCATAGTGAAAACTTTGTTCTCAGTATGCTACTCTTTGTTGATAAGGGTCATAAATATTGGAAAAAGTAAAGTCTTGACCAATATCCCTCAATTAGAGAATAAAACTAATCACGTAACACCATACCAACTATTAGTGCAGTGGAAGAACCTCATTTTCCATCTTGTCATAAATCCTCCATATCTACCTTGAGCATGTAAACAAACAAAATCCCACCTAGGCAGTGACACTTTCAAGTCATCCATAATAGCATCACCATAATCATTTGTTTCCTAAATTAGTATCACCATGAGTTTCTAAGTATCCATAATTATTTTAATGGCATCTAGAATATATTGAATACTATTACCTGAACTATGGGTGAGGATAGGCATAGGAATGATGTAATGGGTGAGACACGTGATTTTCTCATCATATCATGCATTGTTTGATTTCATTAATGAAGGTGGGGAGTTAAGAACGGGAGGGGGAAAGGTTAAGTGGGTGATATTTGTACGAGGAAGGCATATGCGAGGAGGGAAACATCTAGTTGGTGAGAGGACCGTTGGTACAAAACATTGGTGGGAGTTGACAAAGTACATGATGGTAACTGATAAGAAGGGTGGTGTCTTTTCATGCTACAGGAGGATGGGAAAGTCCTTATTTTTGTAATTTTCCTACTAGGTGGTGCTCGTTCCTTCTATACCTTTCTGCTTTACATTAAATATTCATGGAGTGTTGCTTTTTCCATTGTGAAAGGTGGTGAATCGAGTTGGCGTAGAGCTATTGGTAGTCTGGGTAAGTTTCGAGTGTTTTCCAAAAGGGAAATGGATCTGGAGGGGGCGACAGTAGGTTTTGACCAGAAGGAAGATGCAGGGTGAGTCAAGAGTAGCTGCAAGATGCTCAAGAAGCCTAGCAGTATTAGGTGTCCATCCCTCTATTGATTTGCACAGACCTGTAATTGATGGAGTAGGAGGTTTGGAGGGGGGTGGAGGAGAACACCCCTTCCATGGAGGAGGTTAAACTAGAAAACTGGATCCAAGACCCAGGGTCCTCACATGATCATCAAGGGTTATACAAGAAGACAATAATGATGTACTGGGTGAAAAAAGGGGATCCTTATTAGTGTGTTACTAGAGCGGGAGGAAAAACAACAAGAAGATGGCATCCTAGTGGAATTTTGGAAGGAGTTGTATGTAGCCACAAGGATTTTGTACATGAAAATAGATGATATGGGAAATAAATAGGAATTCATTTTCTCCCACAATTAGGGGAGGTGGAACCTATGATGGGATCGATGCAGAAAGAAAGCATGGATCGAGTTAGGGGTACAGGTGGTATGGGGATGAATCTTCCTTCGATGAATTACCAAGTGCCTTAATTGATTATGCATGGGATTGTCGTGTTGGTTGGCCCTTGTTCTATTGGTTTCTTTTTTTGTTGATTTCTTAGTTCATGTTGCATGGGTTATTTAAGCCTCAGGATGCTAGACGCGGGTAGTCAAATAGTTAGTTTACATGCTGTAGATTTTTTTTATGGAAACTATGTTTTGATAAGGGGTTGGGTAATGTTGAACAATTTCTAGACTGTAAGCCTTGTTTTCTCCTCTGGGAGAGGGGCCCTAGGGGTCTCTATTTTGTGAAAACATAGACTGTGTAGAAATATGGATCAGACGGCCATGAAAGATACTCAGGATGGTGGATGTTGTACTTTTCTCTATATAAATTGTTAATATATTATGACTTAATTACAAAAAATATATATTGAATACTATTATGGAAAAGGATATATTTAAGAGCATTGTTGGTCAAGTAGATATAATAACTCAAAATAATAATGTTGATACTATAAGGTAGGAGATGGGTTTCTTCAAGCCTTTTATAAGAGAATCTAATTTGGCTAAAAAAATAAATATTTTATCGGTGCCAATTAGATTAAGGCCTTCCCATTGAAGGATGGATGTAAGTATTGATGTTTATTTTCTATGCTTAATTAAATTAAGGAATAATATATACTTCTAAAATTTTGTCATTACAATATTCGTTCTGCTAATATAATATTTAGTCAATAATAATGAAGTGAATATATTAATTTTGTATACCGATATAGATCTATCTTAACTCCAGATCTATAGGTTTGTACCTCAAGGGTTTTGAGCCCTATTGGTATATGATAGATATGGAGTTAAGATGGATCTATGCTAGTGATAAACTATACTTAATGAAATCATAAAATATTATGGCATCACCATTATAAAAAAAACAATCTAAATTGAATATAAGTTAAAAACAATGTAAATTGCAAAGATAATATGTAAATTGAAAGCTATATCAATTACTAAATTAGTAAATTAGATAATATGGAGAAATTCATATTTGGATAGTGAGAATATTTCCTAGATCACAAAGAATCGTACATCAAGAAGTACCCAAGTTTCATTAATATTTTAATCTTTCATTCATTAAAATAATATATTTTAAAGTTGAACTTTAAGTTAGGGTCGATATTGTAAAATATATATATATATTATTAATGTTCCATGTGTCAACTTCACGTTGAGCACAAAATTACACTTCTCCCTCATAGTGTGTTGTAGAAAGCACCTCTCGATGCAATAATATTAAATGAAGTATTTTATTAAATATAATTGTAAATTGTAAATTATTTATTTATAATATAAATCATATTTTAATAAAAAATAATTGACAATATTTAAAATTAAATTAAGTTTATATTTACTAAACATTTATATATCATTTCAAAAAGCAACATTGATTATTAACAAACTTTTAATTATCATAATAATATATGATTAAATAATAAAATAAAATAAATAAGATAGAAAAAATTATTCTCCACACATAAAACTTTATTACTAGAAATTCTATTTTACAAAATGGGATATTTTCATAATACTAAAGTATTAATAATAATAATCTATTTTTAAGGTCACAATCAAGCCAAACACCAATTTTGTGTTGAGACCCCTTTGTTTGTGAGACAAGGGACCTCCTCTACACAACAATGCATTTGCTAAAGTCTACAGAGTCGTACATACCCTACCCTCCTCTGAATTTGAACCTATGACCTCCTAGGAGAAGACACGTGTTCTTAACTATTAGGCCCACTCAAGCTATACACATTTATCAAAGTTAAAAATCACACTTATAATAATTTGTGTCAAAATGACTTCCTAAGAAACCAAGTATCACAACCTTTGGGCACACACCCTCACGATGCTTGAAGTTTTTGTTTTGGTCACTAGCCATCATGAAACATCACTTGTCTTTGGGCACAAAAACTTGGTTTCCCACACTTACTCAGTAGTGGCCTGCATCTCTTCACCTAAGGCATGCCCAGACCTTCACCTTATCTACACTTCGTTAGACTTCCAACCTTTGCCCACTGAACTACCCACAACTAACCATGGATTTAAATAAACCAAGCCAATGTCCTTACATGTGTATTCCAACATTTAGCCAAATTCATGAACCTAAAGAAAATCAAACATGCACCGAAAGTATAGCAGTACACAAAAGTTTTCCAACAAATAAAGTTGCATCATAATGCAATTCTGAATTTTGAATTGCTTAGGTATTTGGTAAATTTGGTTTCCTTCCTAATGTTGAAGACCGAATGAAGATGTAACAACCACCAAGCTAAGCTCGAGTTGTTGAACAATGCAAGACAAATGTAAAATAGAGTTGTTGAATGATGGAAGGAATAAACGAGGTGGTCTCAGCTACTTTTCAGCACTTCACAAGCAAAAAGTCTCAAGTGAGGCCATGTCTTATCAAAAATTTCAATGGTACAAAAGTGTATGACTTAAATGCATTCTACAATTCTCTTTATTGTTTGTGTCAAATTAATGCAAATAGACTAATAATTGTATTATATTTTTTTAAACTATGTAACTTGCACACTTCCACCTGTCACCGGCCTTCCAATAATTGCGTCTCCTTAGTCATAATAGTATTGTGTGTGATATTAAACATATCACAATACTCTGAGTTATATTACAACATTAATCACCACGAATATATTGTAATAAGCTACTTAGTTGTCAAAATTCATCTTCGACGTGTACGTGGTTTCATTTATAAAAAAGAAATATATTATTTAAATAGGTAGAGTATGAAAATAAAATTTGGATTGGGATTTATATTTGACTCGTTTCTCTTCTAAGCAATATACCATTCACTTTCAAATGTGAAAGAATGTTGCTAAATGGCTCAATAATATTATGTAAACCACATTAATTAATTAAATTAAATCATTTTTATTTTTTAAGTAAGAAGATTATATATTAACTATAGACAAGAGCCTAGTGGGTTAGCTCAAGTGGTTGAGAGTTGTTTAGGCGAGCAAAAGGTCTCAAGGTCAAATTAATCTTAATCTTCACTCTATTTCTTACTCTCTGCCTTCTTTTTTCTCATCAACAACCAAAAAAGTAGGGTTCTATTTATTTGCAAATAAAAATAACATATATGTAGCCAAATTTAAAAGGTAATTAGACAAATGGATTCAAACTAAATTCTTAGACGACACATCCACTTTAGGGTTGAATTCAAGAATCCACGTATTTAGATCAATTCTATTGGTCATAATGGCCATACTGAGAAGGGAGTGAATCGATGTGTGAGCAATTTTAAACTTTTTACCTTCTTTTAGTTAATCAAAGCATATCAATCATTATGTCATCAATTGCATAATCAAATTCATCATGAGCCATAAGCACAACATCACATCAAAGAGACAAAAGAATATATGGAATTTTGATCTTTATTTATTGTACATGGAAGACAACAATCTTCTCGATTATAATCAGCACCAACTGATGAAAAGAGCACCAACTCTCATAACAGGACCTAACCTACTTTTCTTAGCTCCAACTAAGAAGGGTTTCAGGAGTCCAATCCTCGAGTGCAAGATTCTTCTTGCAGCCAATCATATGGCTCTGTTGCACAACTAACCTCTGCTTTGCACATAAATCTATGTTGGTCAACGTTGCTCATCAATATTTGTTCAATATGCTCATCAATCTCTGTTCAATCTGCTCATCAATCTCTGATCAATCTGCTCAACACTGTTGCTCGTCACTGCTGCTCAAGTATCTTTGCACATCAACTTCCTTCAAAGTAGATATAGGAGCTAAAACAATATTCACCATCAAAGTGTTTGACAAAATATGCAAGAGAACAACAAAGAAACTGAAATAGTTGGAATAACACATGTGAATGGTGCTAATATCTAACCATTATATTACAGCACCATTCACATGTGCTATTCCATCTATTTCAGTTTCTTTTTTGTTCTCTTGCATATTTTGTCAAACACTTTGATGGTGAACATTGTTCTAGCTCCTAGATCTACTTGAGAAGCAATTCTCACATGGTATCTCACCGCTAGTCATTTTTTTCTACTCATTAATACTGTTGGTCAATCTTCTCATGTACACATCATAGTACACCTCATCATAGACAATTACTAAACAAGTAATTATGTTATGATTTCACTGAGCATAAGGCATGCATTGTCATAGGTATGCATCATCGTCATAGGGTATGCATCCTCATCATCAAACATACATCATAATCATATCATTGTGCATCATTTATGCATCATCATAATAAAGTATACATCATAGTGCATAGGAGAGCATCATAATACTATGGTATGCATGAACATCATATTGTATAGGAGTGCATCAATATCATAGAGTGTACATCATTATCACATGCATTATCTTCATAAAGTGTATCATATCATATAATAAAGGTATGCAACATCATCATCATAGCCTCCATAATGACTTCGAATATATATACCAATATAGAGGCTCACATACTAATATCAAAGATGAACTTTATCCATGAGAGACATGTGTCATCCATCACAAGAGAAACCAAAAAGCATGAGTCATACCTTTTTTAAGATCACAAGATGAAGAAATAGTATAAAACCCAAAATGATATCTATATCATGTCAGCACATAGTCATCGTAACAATCTTTCCAACGAGCCAAGAATTTTGTAATTCTGGTTCTGTATGAGAAAGTTATGCCAATTTTAGTGAAGATGTCCAGAAATTTCTCCTCCACAAAGTTTCACACTTTTCTCCAAGAATTGCAAAAATAATAAGAGAATTGATGATGAATAAATGAAATGTTTGATATTAAATTTATATAGGTTGTGGATGAAAGTTAGTACCTCAAACTGGGCCGACATGCAATTCAAAATTACAAATAAATAAATTCTCTTTTGTTTGGTCGGTTGACCCAAAAAGGTGGGGTGCACTAACTTCAAAAATTCATATCTCTTTAACCGTAAGGAGTTAAAATATGTTCCACATATCAACGGAAATGGATTGACGATGAATATCTCCCTATGATGGGTTTATTTTCAAATTTTTTGTCTAATACCCTTAAATTCTTCAATATGTTCAGGATGTCAAAGACCCCACACATGAGGGTGTCAAAGACCATACCAGCAACTACAAGAGTTTCAAAGTATTCTTCAAAGCCTTCTTCAACATATCAAGGCACTTCCATGGGATCTACCTCCATATACATCCCAATATCCATATAACCAAAAAGAGGACCATACATCACCATCAACAAGCTACCAAGTGTGTGGGTTCAAGACCCAAGGGCACCATGTGCAAGAGTTTCAAGAACTCTTTCAAGATATGATTTAATATTGCATAAGCCCATCCTCGAATGGTCTCATGGACCATAAGAAAACAAGTGTGCCATCATATCATCATATAGGAGGGTGCAAGGTTTTCGTCATGGGTTCCAAGTCTTGATGGGATTCTTCATCATACCAAGGACATGTTCATGGGTTCCATAGCATGTCAAGGACCATACATGGTCATCATCATCATATAAGAGCTCCATAACCCCAACAAGGGTTGCAAGATCATCAAACTAAGTGTGGGTCCAAGGACTTCTTCAAGGTTTCTTCATCAAGCAAGGGGCTTCATAGACTTCTTCAACCACCTCAACCACACCAGGAGACCTCCAAGGGTCAAGATCCATCATGACATCACCTGTGGGGTTGCTAGACCTTCTCTTGGAGTACCATGACACCGTCAAAGCATGAATGACCACATAATGGGACATTAATGCTTCTCCAACTCATCTAGGGATTTTCCATCATACACAGGGGCTTCAACACCATATTTAAGGTATTCATCACCATCAACAAGGTCTTCAATATCTTCAACAAGGTGGTGGCTCCAAGATCCAACCTTGTGGGTACAGGGACCTTATCAACTGAGTACAAGGTGCTTCAAGGAACAAATCCACTCTATAAGTGGTCCAAGGCATTGCAAGTGGGACTTGGTGGCATCAAGGCCATGTTAGCATCAATTACAATTTCATCAACGAATTCCTAATATGAAACCTATGCACATCTCATTAAATTAAGTTGACTAATTCTCCTAAAATGTTAATATTATAATAAAGTAGTATTATAATATGTAAGACATAGCCTACCTTGAGTCTCATGAAAGTTTATGGTTAGTAATAATTAGTTCAATAGCTAAACTGTATAGTGTTAATCATTTATTATGTCCTTGACATATAGTAATCGGTTCAGTGGATTAATTGGATACTTGATTTAAAATTATCTATTTTCCTATAGTTTAAACATTAACCATTTTGGTTTTTTTTTTAAATTTCTGAAAATTAATATTCATCATGAATGTGATTGGTTTGCAGAGAATGGCGTAGTCCTCATTTTTTTGGTGCCCGGGACGTGGAGGCAAGCCGACGTCGGGTCCTGTGCAGAGGACAGGAATGACAGTTTACTGGAGTCTGTTCCCAAGAGGTGGAGACCAACTAAAGTCATAGTTATACTCTTCCTTTCATTACTCACTATGGGTACAACGGTTTGGGGAGAGTGTACAAATTCTTCCTCCTGCTTACAATATGTAGAAGCACAATCCCAATGTTGTATACATCTACTTTTGCAGTAATAGGTTGGTTTTCCTGTATCCAATATTCTGGTTCCAGATACCTAGGAGTCCCTCGGATGTTAGACATGTTCAGACTATGCTCCCTCTCAATGAGCTTTTCCAAGACAAAATCAGAGATGTTGGGACAAAACGACTCATCCAGTAGTATGTTCGTCAGTTTCATATCTCTATGGAGAACGCATTCCAAGCACTCTTCGTGCAGGTGGGATATGGCTCTCACTACCCCGACATCTATTTGATATCGTCTGCTACAGTCCAACACAACTCTTTCACCTCCGCCCTAGTTATCAAAAAAATACTTGTTTAATGACCCACTGGGTATGTACTTGTAAACAAGCAATTTGTGTTCACCCTCTATGTAGAAGCCCCACATATGAACAAGGTTTAGATGATGGATTCTACTTATAATTCTCTACCTCTACCTAGAATTTCTATTCACCTTGAGTTTCTTCACTACAATATGTCTCTGGTCAGAAAGAAAACCTATGTACATAGTCTTGAATCCTCCTCTACTGGCACTTCATTACTAAAATTATTAGTTGTGGCTTTCAACTTCGTGTATGTGAATCTCTTTGGCCTCCTGATGTAGGAGCATCAACTCTCAAGGCCAACTACTAGATTTCTGGTCAGACCCTAAGGTCTAGACATTATCCCAAGGAGGGGTTCATTGTAAAAACCATTGTAAACTTTCATGTAAAGTATTTTATTTCCTAGCAAGTCCGGATAGGATAACAGAGCTAATCTGATAGGTGTCAGTACTAGATGAGTCATGCTGCAGGAGTATAGTGGCATGCCAGCAATCTGATGAGTTGGTCACATGCTGAGGAATCTTTTTGGTTGTTTGATGAGTCATAGTTTGTTAGCAGCGATAGGCATGATGGCAGATCATGACTCCCTACATGGAGATCAAGCCACAAGTGATATGGACGTTTCTCAGCATGTGCAGTAGTGGTTTGTTTTGGTTGTAGGACCACTCAGAGTAGGAGGTAACATTTTAGGTTAAATAGGAGGAGTGGAGAAGTAGAGGGGTTTCTACTCTTCAGCATTTAGAATTCCGAGTTTGCAGAGAAGAGGACAGACTTGTGTCTAGTTCCTGCTTGTAAATATTTTGAAGAATCGAAAGAAGAGAGATCCAAGCTGTGTGCATTTTCCTTTATTTCTTAATAGAATGATTAACCGTGTGTTTGTAGGGTTGTTAGCCTTTATGCATGTGTTTTGTTGAACTGTGTATCTTTGTAGAGCTGACTTCAGCGTTTCCCTGAATATTTGTGTATTTCAGTGGAGTTGTTGAATTCACGCATCAATTTCTTTCTCGAATAGATGAAGTAGAGTGTAGATGCATGCATAAGAGTGTTAGGCTAAAGAATCGGGAATATTGCAGGCTAGATTGATCAATTCCATGATCAATCGGTGCAACCCATAGATTCTCTGCCATTGACAAGTCTTGCAGAGAATGAACGGTCGAGATTGAGTCTGCAGATAGAGATCTGACGGTCCAAAAGAAGCCCGCAACGAAATTTGCAAGGGATTTAACAGATCTGCGAAGATCTGTGAGGTCCACAACAAAGAGAATATCAACAGTCAGAGTGAAGGCCGCAAAGATCAACGGCTGAGAAGATCTACGAGGGAAGAATTGCAAGGGAGTAACTTTGGGAAGTTGCCATCCCACATCCTGCATCTCGCAACCCGCTTGTGGGAATGTCGTTGTAGAAATAAAGTTGCGAAGCGCAACATTGGGTGATTGGGAATCCCGCATCCTACAACCCGCAGGTGGAAATGGAGTTGCAGAACGCCTATTGTGGAAAGGCTTGGTGCAGAGACATAATTGCCGGAAGGCAATTTTAGAGCAGAATTTGGCTGTTAAGCTAAATTTGGTAGTCCTGATAAGTGTAGGAGCCACTAGATCCTGGAAGTGTTGGTTGGGTTGGCTGAGTTCGATCCCGGCCTGCACCAATTTTGGTATCAGAGCAGGAAAATATGTCATGCGTGTTGGAAAATAGACGCAACTTCCAGGTATGACTGGGTAGAAGTTGTTGGGCGATTCCACACGTGTGATCATTGTGGGTAGAATTGTCTGAGGGAGTGAGTAAGCGAGGAGAAGATCATGTGGAGGAGATGCTTAGTGCAAGAGGTTGTGATAGAGGTAGACCAACAGTGAATGTAGAATTTCAGGACCACATGTAAATTCCAAGGAAAGAGGGTAAGTTTACTCTGGTGAAGAGAGAAAGAATGCGAGAACAAGAAGGTGTTCTGTGACGATGAGAAAAAGAGTTTGTATGCAAGTGGAGAAGAGGCTTGTAGCCAGAGCAGTAAGTTTTAGGCATGGATATCTACTTTGGGAGGAGAGTATGCATGCAAGGGGTAGCAGCAGGAGTAAAGACATCTCAGCAAAGAAGTCATGGTATTTGAAGATGGTAATGAAGGAAACCAGAAAGGGTTTATGAAAAGAAAGTGAAGTGTGGCCAAGGACCTAGTATTTCAACTAAGGATTGAAGTACAAGAGGATAGTTATGTTCTCATGCAGATGAGTTGTGGGAGAAAGCCTAGAAGGGGCATAGATAAGTGCTTAGAATGGTTCTAGAAAGAGGACCAGTACTTGTCAAAAGACCAAGCACAAAGGAGGTTTGGTGAGGTAGGATTGTGGTAGTGTGAAAGAGAATTGTTACTGCAGAGGCTAGTGCAACTCATAGAGAGTGAAAGAAACTCAAGAAGATGACAGATAAGGGTCATATTAGAGGTTCAGGAGGCAGCCACAAAGGGAGGAAAGAAAATGCTAAGGAAAATGGAATATGGAGGAAGTTGAGTGATGAAGAGTATGAGAGAGCGACGACCGATATAGAAGTCCATCTGAAAGTACTGATGGAGTTGTTATAGAAGGAGGAAGAAGACCATAGATCTGGTTTTCTTGTGAAAAGAAAGGTGAAGTGGCATAACCTATAAAGGAGAGAAGAGAAACTAATGAATGCTCAGTGTGAAGAAGAGATACTCAAGGCGAGAGAGTGTTTGAGAGAAGTATTGAAGGATGAAGCTTCAAGAGAGGCTAAGAGGTCTCAATGTTTGGAAACTAATATTTTGTGTGTGTCTACAAGTACTGTAACACCCCGGTTTTGACCCCGTTTGCATTAAAATGTATATGGTGTATATATTGTAATTAATCGTGGTGTGGAGCTAAAGGCAAAAGCCCCACCATCGATTTGGTTGTTTTATGTTTCGGTGATTGAAATCATTTTCGATGGTATATCGTGCTATCCGGCACGTATTAATTTTGGCATCATGTAAAAATGCATTTTAATTAAAAATACCCACAGCTAGCTATGTCAATGCAACCATAATGAAAAGGGCATGATTTTCCTAAGGATAAGGAGGGGGAATTATTTAACCTTTAGGGCCAATAGTAAAAAGCCACATGTCAATAGGAGAACCCATCAATCAGTCAACTACCAAATTAAATTCTCTGGAGTTAGTTGGGGGCATTTATGGGCTGGGAAAACGTTTTGCTTGGGAAGTGATGTGTGGCAAGACTGTTAGTCCTTTCCCACACACACACTCCACCAGGGAGCTCATTTATCCTCACGTGGGCAAGAGGAGGGAGACCACGACCCATTTTTTTATTCATTTTTTCCTCACACTGAGAGATGGGGGGAGCCATTTTTGGAATTCATGATTTTCCTGTGTATGTGACATTCACGTTTTGGTTTTGGATATGGTGGGTTCTCATTTACGATTTGGGGTTCCTGGATGTTTTCTCCTCATGCGCAAGTTTGGGATTTTCCCTCACGCGGTCACTCAGTCTTCACACATGCATACCACGACTGGTTCAGTCTTCCTCTTCCAATTTTGCTATATGTGTGCAATTTCCTTCAATTTTTGGTCTGTATGGATGTAATCCACCTCCACGCAAGTGGTGTGTCCTCTCCTCATGCGGCTGAGGATTAGTGGTTGTCTTTTCTCCACTTTTGGGTTGTTGTTTTTCTCCACGAGTGTGGGTTGTTGCTGAGTTGTTTTGGCCATGTTAGGGCCAAGAACAACTCTGGGATCGTCTTGCTTCGTCTGAGATGTGTATCACCATTTTGGTTGCGGTGATGTTTCCTATTCGTTTCTCAGAGCTGTGAATTGCTTGGTTTTGCTGTGTGTATGCAGTGGTTGGTCTTTGGACTATGTAGGAGTGGAAAGGAGTCTGCTTGGTAAACCTGGTGTGTTTGGGAGCCTCATAAACAAAGCTAGAGGGATGGCTTTCTTCTCCACACCCCCTGAATAGCACTGGAAGGGAAGTCAAGGCCTGAGGGACTGTGTAGCAGAGAAGGGAGTACTTCCTTGCATTGGGTGTGTGTGGGTGTCCTATAAGTCAAGCTAGTTCTGGTGCAGGTGCCCTTAGCTCATTAGTGAGCCCACTAGCTTAGAAGACAGTGGTTCCATCTCTTGATAACCTGATAAACCCAACTTGTTGGCTTGGTGATGTGTTGTTGTGCACTTTTAGCTTGATAAACCCAACTGTGTTGGCTTGGCTGAATAGTGTGGTGTCCTTGGCTATGTGTGAGACTGCTTAGCCTTCCTTATTCCTTGTGGGAATCATTCCCAGCTCGGGGGTGGCAGTGTTGCTGAGAGATTAAGTAGCACACTGGCCTATGGTTGGGTGGAACATTGCAGCGACATAGCTGGTTGTGGGGAGTTTCATTCAAAGATAAGTATTCTTTCCTATTTCATCTTTGCAATTGTATTTATTGTTTAATGAATTACAATGAACATGCTAAATGCTTGAATGTATGGTTTTGCTTCCGATGTATGGTAATGATGTATCCATGTTTTAGTTTCAAAGCATTTCAGTTTTTATGTATATGTTCATGGGGCTAGTTGCCTGGGTAGATAGCAGCAGTGGTAGCATCATCTTCCTCGGTCGCAGGGTCAGGGACGTTACAGGTACAAAGAACAAAGAAGGACAATCTGCTAATATTGTCATAGAAGATGAAGGAAGAGGACAGACTCTGAATTCTATTCCGGGAGAAGATAATATAGCTGAGTCTCATGTACATGCACATACACAACTGAGTGAAAGTAATGATTTCCATCTTACTGTGAAAGCTGAGAACAAGGAAGACTTGGCATATGATGATGGCCAAGGACTGAAAGAGACAGAGGAGGATATCAAGAATTATATAGTTATGCTTAAGGAGGTTGAACAAAAGAATATTGAGGATTTTATGAGTCCTATAGCAGACTTGGAATAGCCAGAGGAAGATTTGATGATTGAGTCATCAAATAAGACCATTGAGTCTTGTGAGTTTACTGCTGACAAAGTGAATGTGTTTGCAAGTATTGAAGAAGACAAACCATCTTATGAAATTTTCTGAAGGGAAGTTGAAACTTTCTAGGTAAGGCCTAATGATGAGGAAGATGTCGAGCATGAAGATACTGTTCTTGACGAAGCTGACAGGAAGATGTTATTGTTGAAGAACCTGTTAGAGAAATCTGACTGTATTGTGAAGGGAAACCTCAAGTAAATAAGCTATGTTTTAATAGTTTTGATGAAGAGATGAAGTACCTTGAGGAGTGCATAGACAAAGATGAAAGTGCAGAAGATCTAGTTAGTCTAGATGGCTAGCTGGGAGTGTTGTCCAGCAATGACAAAGGGGGAGATGAGTTATTGCAGCAGAAGGAGTCTACATAGTCCTTAATTAATGAATATCGCAATCTTCTTGGGGAAGAGACAGTCATGTCTTGTAAGAGGGAATTTATTCTTGATGAGGACAAAGAAGATTTGGTTTACTTAGAAAGCCAAAGTAAGAGTGAGGGATAGAACTTTGGGACTGTCATAAGAACAAAGGATCAAAATTCTATTCTGACAGAGAGGGATAAGATAGTGTCATAGAAAACTTTGATTAGTGACAAGAAAGAAGGAAGTCATAAGGATGAATATGAGGCTATTGTGTCTCAGATGGAAGAGGAAACAGTCTTAGGACTGAGGAAGACTGAATTGACGGATAAGAATGGTCACAGAGTTAAAGGGAATTTACTGAAGATTGTCAAGACCAAGGCAGAGAAGAGTTTTGTTGACACATAAATGGAGCATACTAAAGAAGTGCTTGAAGGGAATCAAGTAGAGAATAAATATTTGAAGTACTGGCTGGAAGTATTGGAACAAGAAGAAGAGAGTTATGTTGAATTTAATGATCAACATATTGATGATGTGTTTGAGATGAGTCAGGGAAAAGATGAATGGCATAAGAGTTTGCTGAAAAGGATTGCAGTCAATGAGATGGAAATGTCTCAAGTTTTGACTGAGATAAAAGCAGATATTAGTTGGCTAAAGTATGTTATGTTAACTAATATGCAGAGCAGTGTGAGAGACTATGTTGTTCCAATCAGAAAACTGAGAGGCAAATTACTTTTTGAAAGTAAATTTGAAGGCAGAGAGTATGAGAAGGATATTGCAGAGGGATATGCTTACAAGAGCATAAAGGAAGTAAGGGTGGACGTAATATCAAGGGCAGTATCAAGGGTAGTGCCTAAAGAAATACCCGGAGCAATATCTGGGACAACATTTGAAGCAATTTTGAAAGTAAAAACAGGATAGGGTTAAGAAGAGTTGAAGAAAATGTTCAGCAGTTTAGAGCTGAATGGGAAAAGTACAACCAAGTGCAGTGGCATGGTGAAGAAAACAAGAGTTGTTTGCAGCAGCATACTAAGTTGAAAAGTGCCATAGATGAACTATGGGGGTTAATGAAATTTCCTAAGAAAATCTACAGGAGGGTAAAGCAGGAAGACCACTGTAAGGTTGAATGGAGAACGAAGAATGAGGAAGGAAAAGATAGTGGATTACTATAACATAAAGTATGGAAGCCTGGAAGGGTACAACCAGAGAAAAATGAAGATGGTGAAGCTTATGGACAGCAACAAACAAAAGTTTTGGATCCAGGAAGACAGAAGCTGCAAATGCATGACAAGGAGGTCATGATTCTTTTCTACTTTGGGAGTCTGATGCAGGAGCATTATCTCTCAAGGCCAGCTACTATATTTCTAGTTGGACCCTAAGGTCTAGAGATTATCCCAAGGAGGGGTTCATTGTAAAAACCATTCTAAACTTTCATGTAAAGTATTTTATTTCCTAGCAAGTCTGGATAGGATAACAGATCTAATCTAATAGGTGACAGTATTAGATGAGGAATGCTACAGGAGTATAGTGGCATGCCAACAATGTGATGAGTTGGTCACATGCTGAGGAATCGTTTTGGTTGTTTGATGAGTCATAGTTTGTTAGCATCGATAGGCATGATGGTAGATCATGACTCCCTACGTGGAGAACAAGCCACAAGTGACAGGGACATTTCTCAACATGCACAGTAGTGGTTTGTTTTGGTTGCAGAACCACTAAGAGTAGGAGGTAACGGTTTAGGTTAAATAGGAAGAGTAGAGAAGTAGAGGGGGTTCTGCTTTTCAGCATTTAGAATTTCGAGTTTGCAGAGAAGAGGACAAACTTGTGCCTAGTTCCTGCTCTTAAATATTTTGAAGAATCGGAAGAAGAGAGATCCAAGCTGTGTGCATTTTCCTTTATTGCTTAATAGAAGGATTAACCGTGTGTTTGTAGGGTTGTTAGCCTTCATGCATGTGTTGTGTTGAACTATGTATCTTTGCAGAGCCGACTTCGACGTTTCCTTGAATATTTGTGTAATTCAATGGAGTTGTTGAATTCACGCATCAATTTCTTGCTTGAATAGATGAAGTTGAGTGTAGATGCATGCATAAGAGTGTTAGGATAAAGAACCAGGAAGATTGCAGGATGGATTGATCAATTCCATGATCAATCGGTGCAACCCGCAGATTCTTTGCCATTAACAAGTCTTGCAGAGAATGAACGGTCGAGATTAAGCCCGCAGATAGATATCTGACGGTCTAGAAGAAGCCTGCAACGGAAGTTGTGGGGAGTTAACAGATCCGTGAAGATCTGTGAGTTCTGCACCAAAGAGAAGATCGACGATCAGAGTGAAGGCCGCAAAGATCGACGGTTGAGAAGAATTATGGGGGAGATATTGCGAGGGAGTAACTTTGAGAAGTTGGCATCCTGTATCCCGCATCTCGTAACCCGCTTGTGGGAAGGCCGTTGCGGAAAGAAAGTTGTGGAGTGCAACGTTGGGTGATCGGACATCCCGCAGGCGGAAATGAAGTTGTGGAACGCCTATTACGGAGAGGGTTGTTGCGGAGATAGAATTGTGGGAAGGCAATTTAGAGCAGAATTTGGTTGTTAAGCTAAATTTGGAAGTCCTACGAAATGTAGGAGCCACTAGATCCTAGAAGTGTTGGTTGGGTTCAAATTCAAATTCGATACAATACCGAAATAGTTATAGGTAAAAAATGAAAAGATTTGATAAATGTTATTGCCCCCTCGAAGAAGCTGAGAACCAATTCATTGCCCAACTATTCCCTTCAATTTTTTCAATAATTTTTTTCTAAATAGGGAGAGCTAGTCATGTAGGGTCCATATGTTTCTATCTTAAACAATAAGAGGTCCATAGAAACATATTTGGTAAATAATATGATCAACTTATGCATGTATATACAAGGTTAACAAAAAAATGAAGGAAAGAGACCAATCACATTGCCCAAGGAAAGTTTCACAAATACTTAAGAGATCCATATAAACATATGTGGTAAATAGTATGATTGGCTTCTACATGCATATACAAGGTTAACAATAAAAATGAAGGAAAGAGACCAATCACATTGCCCAATAAAAGTTTCACAAATACTTAAGAGAGGTCCATAGAAACATATCTGGTAAATAATATGATCATATTCTACATGTATATACAAGATCAACAAAAAAAAATGAAGGAAAAAGACCAATCACATTGCCCAAAGAAAGTTTCACAAATATTTAAGAGGTCCATAAAAACATATATGGTAAATAATATGATCAGCTTCTGCATATACATACAAAGTTAACAAGACAATGACAATATATAACATACTAATAAGACTATGACAATATACAACATACTAAAGATAATAGTTGAATTTCTTTGACTATAAAACTTTTTAAATTTAAATAGAACAAATTTAAAATGTTGTCGTTTATAAAACAATATTCACAAAATTTGAAAGTTCAGTGTAAAGGTGCATATTATGCGTATAACAAAATTTGAAAATTCAATGTAATGGTGCATATTATGGGTATAACAAATTTTGAAAAATCAATGTAAAATTTTGATATTTATAATTAAAATTTTATATAATAATTCTTAAAAATATAGATAACTCCTAAATTTTTAAATAATTCTAATCATTTATTTATATATTTAAGGTTTTTACAATCATATATTAAAATAAATAATATCTTTAAAAAATATTATATTGGAAAATATTTTTATTATAAATGATACACATTTATTTAGTTAATGTGATATGTATAAAGTTAAAATACATATGTGTAAGGTTAAATTCTTAAATAATTCTAATCATTTATTAATATAAATTTAAGATTTTATATTTCATATTTATGTTTTTTACAATCATATATTAAAATAAATCATGTCTTTAAAATCAATTATTATAAAAACAATGGAAAATACTTTCATGGTAAAAGATACACACTTATTTAGTTAAAGTGATATTTATGAAGTTAAAATACATATGTGCGTAGGATTGTGCCGCATTACGATAATGATAATGGTCCATGCTGAAATTAGAACTCATTAAACAAGTAGGAATATGCCGCACTATATATATTGTAAAATATAATTTACAATTAGAGAGTAAATATATTCTATGCACACAACTTGACATGGAGAGTAAAATTGATTTGGGTTTTCGGATGCTTTACTTTTAAATATAGCTTAATTAAGTTAGTCATTTTCTTAAAATTTATTTTAAATTTTATAATTTTAGTTTAATGTATTTAGATTTTAAGATTATAGTTATAATGCATCTTTTTAGAAAATTTAATGTTTCATTGTGAATTATGGATATGTGTTTCACTAAAGTCAATCATGCTTAACTATGGTGAAATTAAAGACAAGCATTGTTACCAAAGTAAAAAATGGTTGACCAAAGTCATCCATGGTTCACTACAATGTATGATATATACCGATACAACTTAAGATGTGGCAAATTGATAATGTGACATTCAACATTCATCAAGGGTTATGTTTACTATGGTCAAACTAAAGTCAACCATTAATCCAGGAGGACCTATGAGATTTATCAAAATTAAAGTCTTCAAATTGCAAATAGAAGCTTGCAGCTGCGTGTAGAGTTTGGGGAGTCAGGTTCTCCAAGCTAGCTTGAGCCAATTCCAAAATGGGTTTATATTTTTTGTTCTTAAGGTTTGAAGTTGATAGTCACTCTGTGTTATTATATTACAATTCTCGTTCGTCATTTCTATTTTCTAGAAAACAAGGGTTTGCCATTTGCTAAAAAATCTCTCTACCGTCTCGTTGCTTCAATTCTTTTCGAGTTTTGTAACATTTTCAACCCTACTGGAAGAAGGCAAAGGTTGTATCGGGTAATAATAGGTTGGTTTGCGAGTGCGACAGATAGTTAACAATCCATATATATACATATACATACATATGTATACATACATATGTATACATACATACATATGTATGTATACATACATATGTATGTATACATACATATGTATGTATAGATATATATGTATGTATATATATGTACATATGTATGTATATGTACATATGTATGTATATGTACATATGTATATATATATTCGAGAAAACGTCTCGACAAATAAATGACATGATATGATGAAAACGAATCGCAGGTCCGATTTGAATGTTCTATCTCATTGGACTTTTCGATCTTTAATTGAATGTTCACGTTGTATTTTGATAGGGATTCGGAAGCCTCGTATATATAACTGAACTTTCAATGTTTTGACATTTTCCCTAACGGGTAGTGATGTCAACATGTGTAATCCAATATTTTACGTATTTTTCTTACCAATCGGAAGGTCACAGGTAATAGCGACATCCTATCATAATAGACTACTAAAGTTGGCTTATTAACATCAAATACCACAAATCGGAGTAAAATGGTTCTAGCAGGTAAAAAATAGTAAAAAGGTCTCATCGCTAGTCACATTCTCATCATTAGTATTCATTATCTATGCAATGCTTCATCAAAGGTCTTATAAGGTTAAATTTTCTAACATTTAAAATTTTCCATCATAGTTCATAAAGTTGTGTGTTCTTTTTTATGACATTCTGTTTGATTAAATTTGTGAGAAATTTGAAACCATATTTTTATATTTTCTCTTAATTTTATTTAATAATTTAAAGTTACTTAAATAAAATTTGGGTTATTATGTATATTTTCAAGCATTCATATTTATCATTTTCATAATAATGGTAAACATCTAAAGTGTGGATAAGGTAAGCCAAAGTGTGGAGCGAACCAAGTTATCCATCAATTCTAAGAATAATCTTGAATCGTCTAAATATGAGTTTATATATTAGAAGTATTTATGATTTGTTAGATAACAATTACATGTGATTTCATTGGTCACAATAATTATTTAGAGATTCTAATATATAAATATATGCAAGAAAGTTTTGTGGTCAAGATTTTACCATTAAATATTGATGAATTTGAATGTTTTACAGCAGGAATGGTTGGCAAGGAAGGTTATTTCTTTATGTTAACATACTTAGATCATGGATGGATCTATTTAGTTTTGGGGTGATATAATATAGAAGCTTTTAAACTGTTACTTATTATTTTTAAATGGAAAAAAATAACAATATTTGGTTACTGTAATCTTACATTTATATTTTGTCGCAAAAAACTCATATTAATAATTGGTCACAAAGTTAACAAGAATACATTACCACCATATAACTCTTGTTTTTTAATTAAATACATACTAAAATCGATACATATCATTGTACTAAAATCAATGAATAAATAATGTTTTTTAAGAAACAATTACATTTGAAAAGGCTCCAATTTCACATAAATTCAAATACTTGCATTCATTATATGAGCCACGTTGTGAACATGGCAGTAAAATCCACCGAGTAATAATTAATTCTTATTAGAGTAATAAAGCTTTTCATAATTGCAAAATATAAATGGAGTTGGCTTTTAATTTTTTAGATAAATTGATTTGTTTTACTATAGTTTTTAGTTGTAAATCAAAGTTTAAAAAAGAAAAATCTTGTTAATTTGGAATTTTCCCTAAATTAATATACTCTTACCATGTTTGATTACATAGAATATGGTTAAATTGATATACTCTTACAATGTTTGGTTACGTAGAATTCCATAAAAAAAACATAAACAACATAATGCATTTCATTAATATTTCAAAATTTGAAATAGAAAAAATTTGTGTTCCTATATTGGTCAAATCTCATCTCATGTGAAATACATAGTACAACATTATTTAGGATCAAATCTCATCTCATCTTATTTTACATAGTACATCATCATTGAGGATATGACAAGAGGGTATTATCAATGGATACATCTCATCTGATTTCACATAGTACATCATTATTTAGGATCAAATCTCATCTCATCTTATTTCACATAGTACATCATTATTTAGGATATGACAAGAGGTCTTATCAATGGATATTATAAGTTTTCAAGCTTGATTGAACTTATAATAAAACAAACAACATAAATATATTTTTGAGGACAATTTATTTCTTGATTAATGCTTGGTTTTAAGGAATTAGTTTATCCAAATTACCCATGGCACAAGATACATTTGTTGTCATTGAAACAGATGTGCTTGACACTGAAGGACCCAACTAGATTGAAGATCAATTCAAAGGAGGAAGAAGAAGAAGAAGAAGCATGTGCATTTTTGTTGTTTGAAAATTTGCATGATTTGTAGTCAATGGAGTGGATTGGAGGAGGTGGTGTACCTATTTTCTCCTCCTATGACAAGTATGGGACTCCTCTCTTCACAAGGTTGACAAAATCTAACTTGTAAGCTTACCCCAAAGTTCCCTTAATGACGGAGGAGAGATTCAAGAAATTTAATTGCATTTCCAAGTGGAAAAAGGCATCATTAGGAGGGAGATGGTAATTGTGCATTATGTTGTCTCATTCTTCAATGGGTGCACAACATTGAGATAAACATAGGCCAATCCCAAAAGAATCACATTCACTTTGTTGGTATCATTAATGAATTCAAGGATTAAGTGGATGTAAGGATAAATCCATATGTCTATCACTTTGAGCTCCTCAACATCAAAGGAGAAGGTGAATTAATCAAGCAACTCATCCCACCTACAAACCTAGAACCCAAGGGTAGTCTCACTACCTTTTCTCTTGTTTGGTACCATTGAAGTGGGTATTTATTTTTTTAACAGAAACTATAAAAGGTTTTATATAAAACAGGATGTGCACAACCATTCATTACAGAAAATAGGCGGGAACTGAGAGTTCTTGCAGTTCAAAAAAGGATGAAACAAAACTGGTCCAAAAGGATGACCAAAGAACTCCACACAAAGTTTTTACATAACTTCTAAGGCATGAGGTAGTGTATACCCTAATAAACTGCTAACTAAGAAACATACAAAAAAACATGAACTATTGAAACCATTAAAGATTGCCTGGGTGCTTCATGGGTTGGACAACCGATTCCTCCTCCATAGGGTGGGTTGCTGCTATTGGAGTTTCAAGAGCCTTACTGCCTTGATTCATGCTTACCAAACGTTGGAGGTCTTCTTGAATTCTGTCCACCTTGCCCATGATTTCCCTGAGGTTGCTTTCAGTATCATCGATCCTAGAGTCATGATTACTTATCTGATATGAGGTGTAGTTGACCACTTCCCCCATATTTTTCACCTCTTGGGCAATTTCCTTGTTGTCCATAATGCCAATGGCCATCATTTCATACAAACGCCTGAGATTTTTCTTCAAGTCTTCTAGCCCAGCATTCTCGTTTGCTTGTTCCATTCTACCTTGTCTAGGAGAAATTGCTATTCTGGAGAAATTTCTGTAGAGAGCCCGAACTGCACCTGCAAACTCTTGGGCCTGCTCGACAACGGAGAAACAACCAAGAACTTATTTAAGAGTGTTGAGTTCCTGCAAGTGGGAGTCACGGTCTTTTTTGCTTCGACAGGAGAGAGTGCCAACCGCACCTTCTTTCCACCCTGAACAATTGCAACCCAGAATCGAGTTGTTGCCTGTTAAAAAGGACTAGTCGTCAATGGAGAGGCTGAGCCCAGAACCAGAGTTCGAGAACCACAGAGAAACCCCAACATGAGTAGAGCATAAGCAGGTGAAGAAAGCGGCGAGAGCCAGCGTTTCTTTTACAAATACCCTGGTGAGAGGCAGAGATTCCCATGGGATTTCCTGCAGAATGCCCTCATCAACCCCGGTAATAATATCTAGCAGAATCCTCTCCGAATAAATCACATAACGAACGGAGTGCACACCATTGCCAAGAGGAGAATGAGGGTGAGGAAGGCTTCGGGGGGAAGACATAATGGGGAGGACGATAAGACCCGGAGCATGCGAATTGTAGGAGAAATTAAGGAAAGGGAGATGGGTAATAAAACCTTCAAGGATCGAGGAAAGGCCGGTGCGAGTGGGAGACATGCGGCAAAAGAGTGGGGAGGAGTGGGACGACGTGTTAAGGCAGGAGATCCTTCACAAGGATCCATGGGATTGAAGCCATTGGTGAAGGGAGGGTACGTGGCGGCAAGGTGGGGAGGGGTAGAGCGACAAGGTTTAGAACCTTCACATAACTCCTTAGAGCCTTTACATAAAACATTAGAGCCTTCATATAGATCCGTGGAGGTGGGTTCAATGTGGCGGGGGTCTAAAATTACATCCCACAAATTCATTAAGGTATGGGTTTGGGGTGTGAGTTTTGGCCGTTTAGAAAATAGTGACCTTGAGGTAAGGAGGCCCTCGTATTAGCCAAAGCGTCAGCAGCAACATTAGTTGTGCAAAGAATGTGATAGAATTCATAGTGCTTAGATAAGAGAGGAGTGATTTTGTCATGTAGATGACGAAACTTTATAGAGCCTGTGGTATATCCATTGATCATTTTATATATGATGTGTCTAGAATCTCCAAGTATCGCAATCCCGGAGAGATCTTTGTTAGCTAGAATTTTCATTCCCTGAAAAGGAGAGCCAATCATTCGGCCTCATTATTGATCCTATAACCAAGACCCCAAGCGAAGGTTTGTTCAACTTGTCCTCTAGGATCCAGAAGGATCCCCCCGCACCTGCCACCCATGGATTGCCCTTTGAGGCTCCATCGAAGAAGAGAGCATAGGAATTTCTTTCCCTCAACCAGACCTTGAATTCGCTGTTGTTTTTTCTTATTTCCCAGGGAAAGGTGCTGGAGGGCTGTTTTATTCTTTTGTTTAGAGAATTGAACTGAGGGGGGCTCCTTTCTTTTAAAAAGATCTTGCACCATGATGCATGTGGCTCAAAGATGTTTTCAGAATTAGGGAAACTGATATCATTCGAGGTGAACTTTTCAGCTATCATTCCCACAGTTTTAGAAACTATACGAGCGGGAACAACTTTTTGATCATTGAAGATTGATTTGTTCCTGGATAGCCACAGTTGCCAGCAAATATTCTTGGGAATAGAGTTCCATAGATGACTGAGGATGGGTTTTTTGATGAGAGGGTCGGGGAATTGTTTAGACCAATCCTCGAGAAGCTGAACCACAGAGCCTGGGGGATTGAAGTGGAAGCCCGTAGGGAGAACACACTGCCAAATTTTTAGGGAGACTCTACATTAAAGAAAAATATGGTTTGAGGTTTCCTCTTCCATGTTGCAGAGAGCACACTGAGGGTCCTGCTATCCCTCTCTTCCTAAGATTCTCAGCCGTGAGTAATTTATTATGCATCAAGAGCAATATGAAAGAGTTTACCTTTGGGATGTTTTCTGGGTGCCAAACCTTTCTCCAAAGTCGTTCATTTGCTACTGGTTCTGTGGAGAGTCTCATGTATCCTTCTTTGATCGTGTAATGTCCATTTTTACCCCAACCAATGCGATCCCTTGCTGATTTGCTAGAAGGAGACATGCCATGTAGGGGAGAGAGAAGGAGGGTCAAGGCTCCTTCCAAATGGGCTGGGGGCTGTAGTTCTTTCTAGCCTATCCAGCATCCCAACGAATCCCATGATGAGAGATCATGGAGAGTATGAATGCCCTGGCTGCGGGCCCATTCAGTAACATTAGTCAATCCTGAGAGCGAGATAAGGGGAGGCTGTCCTAGGATGTTGCAATCCCAAACATTGATTTTTTTCCATTACCTGGGATCCAATAGTAGTTAGATTGAATTATGTTGAGAGAGGCTTTGCACATAAGCCAAGAAGAGGTTCCCTTACCCATCCACAAGCTGTCTAATATTTTTTATCAGAGTCCACATAGCAGAGGCAAAGATATTTTTGGCTATGGGAATACCCAAATAAGTGAGATGAGTCCAATTAAAAGTGGCGTTGATATGTAGAATATGAGATATACTACGAAGAGTTGTTGAATTTCAATTCCATCCGTAGAGCTGACATTTGTCCAGATTGGTTGAGCTACCAAAGGAACGGAGAAAAAGGTCTAGGGGTCTTAGGAAGTTTCTGGCTATTTGTGGGGAGGCTATTCCTAGTAGAATTGTGTTGTTAGCAAAAAGAGCATGGTTTACAGGAAGGAATCCATTTCGGAAGGAGAGACCTGGAAGAGAGCCTTCAGCTTGGAGTCTAGAGAGTCTTCTGCTAAGGGAGTCTGCTACAAGGATATAAAGAAAGGGGGAGAGAGGGCACCCTTGTCTTATCCCTCAGGAGGAATTTTAAAAATTCAGAGGGTCTGCCATTGATTAAGGGAGCTATCCAAGGGGAATTTATGCAAGCTTGAACTTGATTGATGAATATGGAATGAAAGCCTAATTTCTCTAGCACTAGTAAAATGAAAGATGCCTCAACCTATCAAAGGCATTTGCCAGGTCCAGTTTAATGGCCATACCTGGTTCGCCCTTTTTTGTGCTGGAATGTATCGCTTCCTGAACCATAAGGATGTTATCGCTGATTTGTCGGCCCGAGATAAAGCCTCCTTGGTTAGGAGAGATCAGAGAGTGAATAATAGGTTTTAGTCTCAGAGATAAGACTTTTGAAAATATTTTGTAAGAGGCATTGCAGAGGGAAATAGGTCTAAAACTTTTGATGGAGGAGGGGTTAGCCTCTTTTGGAATTAGGGCCAGAAAGGTGGAGTTTGTGGCTCCTCCCATTTTTCCTTTCGCCATCTAGGATATGAGATGCATGAGATCTTTTTTTATTAAGGACCAGAAAGTTCTATAGAAACGGATAGGGAAGTTGTCAGGGCCTGGGGCTTTATCTGGATGAAGGGACCAAATGGCTTTCTTGACCTCTTCCTCCAAGATGGGGGATTCGAGCTGAAGACTTTCCTCTGGGCTAATCAGAGTGGGAATATCTCGAACCATTTCTTCCATACATTCTTGTGAGAGATACTCTTCACCATTATACAAGTTTTTGAAAAAGCTTCTTACCTCCGTGTTGATTGCCGCTTGCCCGGTGATGACTGTGCCGTCCTCGCTTTTGAGCTCCTGCATTATGTTCCATCTTTGTCTGTCTCTACATTGATTTTGAAAGAATATTGTATTTTGATCCCCGCCTTTAAGCCAGAGAACACGAGATCGAAGCACCCATCCCTCTTCCTCATGTATTAAGATTCTTTGCAGGTTTTTCTCAAGTTCTATTTCTTTGACAAGATGCTCCTTGTTGATCTTGCTTTCCTCCATTTCCGCTTGGAGGGCTTCCATACTCTTTATGATTTCTTCTTTCTTTTGGGAAGGATCTTGATGGTGATGCGTTGCCCAAGACTTGAGAGTTGTTTTAACCCTTTTGATCTTATGTTCCCATGAGAATGTTGGAGATCTTGGGATGAAACAACGCCGGGCGTTTGTGATGATATCCTTAACTCCTTTGGATTCGAGCCAAAGATGATTAAAATGAAAAGGAAGAGGCCCCAAATTTTCCAAAGGCAAAAAAAAGAGGCAGATTGGCTTGTGATCTGAGATGGCCGAGCACAGGAGTTTGGACTCAGGATATGTTCTGAGGAGATGAGTGCTAACCAAAAACCAGTCCAGTCTAGCAGCTATGTGACCAAGACCAATTCGTTTGTTACTCCAAGTGAAAGTACCATTCTTTGGTTTGATCTCTGTAATACCCCAGAGTGAAATCAGGTCCTCCAACCTTTCTCCAAAGGGATCCCTAACCTTAGCTCCACCTCTGCATTCTTCCACGGAGATACTAACAATGAAATCCCCCGCTATGAAGCAAGGGAGGATCGATTTACCTTCACATTGTTCTTCGAGGGATTTCCAGAAACCATCTTTTTGAGCATGGATAGTCGGACCATAAATGTTCCCTATCCAGAACATTTCTTTCTTTTCTTTGTTTTCTAACTTAATAAACAACCAATTTTTATTCTCAATGGCAGAATGCATAGCAAACTTTTTGATGTCCCACCAATAGAGAAGGCCTCCAGAGGCATCGATTGCATTGGTGGCTAGTCCTTCACCTTTTGGCCATAATATTTTGAGTGTTGCTAGACTATCTTCAGCCATTTTTTTTGTCTCCTGGATAAGAAGGATTGAAGCCAATTCCATCGATTTAAATCTTTTGATAACTTCTATTTTCTAGGAACCTCCTAATCCTCTGCAATTCTAGGAGACCAGCTTCATTATTTCTTGAGTTGTCTAAGCACCTTTTCCTTCTCCTTTTTTTCCTCTTCAGCACTGAGAAGGTATTTGCTTGCTTGCGAGTTTTTGACTAGAAAGTCTAAGTTAGTCTGCTTCCCTGCTTCCTTTTCCCTTGCTGCTTCCTGCTCCCGTATTGTCTTGTTGGTCTTTCTTCCTTTCCTGGAGAGAGGTTCTTTCTCCTCAACAGAGATGTCTGTGGATTCCTCAAAGCATGCTTTTGCCCTAGAGCGTGTGACCGATCCTTCTGAGTTGGTTGCTGCTTCCTTCCTTACCATAGGCTGTGCCATATCTTCTTCCAAGTCATTATTCTCCTTTTGAGGTGGTTCTTCTGTTGGTGTTCCATGTTCCTGATGCGGGGATTCTTCAACATTTTCCTCTGGGGTTTCTATCTCTCGTTCTTATTTTTGAAGAGCATCAAACCTATTTCTATAGGCGCTCTTTGTCGGGATGTGGGGCTGCTTTGGAGCTGTATTCTTTGTGGTTTTCTTCCCGCTTACTATTTTCCATCCCTCATCTTGCAGGCCTTCTGGATTAGATTTCTCTGGTTTTTTGGACAAGATTTAGCAAAATGCCCATATTCATGGCAATATTTGCATTTAAAAGGGATTTGCTCATAATCCACAGTTTGCAAGTGATTCCATCCGTTAATGGATAGATTAATGGATTCCAGCAAGCCTTTTTCAATATCAACCTCAACACAGATTCAAGTGCATGAGAACATTGGAGCTTTGGGCTCAGACTTGTCCACATATTTCCCCAATGTGTTCCCTATTGCTCAAAAATCTTTGTCATTCCAACAATGAAGAGGGAGATGGGGTAGCTTTACCCAAACTAGAACAGCCTTAGGGATGTCTTTTTCAGGATTGAAAGAGAGATCCCATTTGTTCAGGTACATGCCTCTTGGACCCATGAAGTAAGGGCCATTCCTAAAGATAAGATCTCGGTCCTCTTTCTTTTCAAAGATGAAAGCAAAATAACCTTTCCCATAGAATATTTGCTGAACCTCACCTTGTATTAGGGTTCTCCAGTTTTTGTTGAGCCAAACGTCTACTGAGCGAGGGGATGGCCATATCCCAGTGAACAGACCAATGAGGCCTTTCTCAGAGAGAGTGACTACTTTTTGTTTTGAGGCGGAAGAAGAGAGCTTGACTTCTGGAATATTAGCGCGCTTGACGAAACAAGAGGAGGGAGGAGCTGAAGATGAAGGAGGAGGAAGGGAAGCAACGATGTTGTGAAAATGGTCTTCAATCGAGTCTGGGTTCGGGGTATCAATGGGCGCAAGGCCTGTAAACCTGCTGACCAAACCCTAGGACGCGCAAAGCTAAGAACCCACTATACTGTCAATCGACCACGAATGAAACCCTTTGGTCAAGAATTTTTTTGAAGTGGGTATTAATCTAAATTCAATTGTTAGATATGAGAGAACAATCTCAGTCTTTCATTCCATGGAAGTAGAATATCACTCAATCTTAACCTTTGGTAGATCTTGACTCTGCATCTTAACTTTCAATAGATCTTTAGCATGATAGTTTATAACCTTAGAGAAATATTATAAATATCTCAAATAGACACACAATATGTTTCAGTGTTCATAATTTTTTTTATTAAAACTATATATGTGTGTGTTTCTCTTTGGTTCTACATTTTAATTAGAGTCGACATTGTATTTTTTTAAGTTGATATTTTATAATTTTTGAATTTTACATGCATCAATTATAGGTTAATCACATAGTTACACATCCTCCTAACACCGAGCTATAGAAAGTGTATGTCATCGTAATGGAAGCTTGGGAAGGCAAAATAGTGAGGAGTATCATAAATATCTTGTCGTCTACGGATCATGTGATACTAACAACAAGAACACTATCTAACCTCTAGGATCACCTAAATGCCTCAATGTCTTTTTATATGGAAGTTGAGATGAACATGAACATTTGAAAAACTATAATATTAGTTTCCCCGCTAAAAGAAAGAATAAAACAACCACAAATCATCATAAGAGGTAATCCACTAGACTCATAACCTAAAACTATAAAGATACGAGACTAATGACAAGTGAAGGTGGGACTAAAGCACAAGGAAAACAATACAAGGAAGGTGGAAAGAATTCTTCTAACTACAAAACAGATGTGGGACAATAGAGGTTTGGGATTGGAAAAGGTTGTAATCCCTTTTTCAAAAGTTGTAACCATGTCATCCTTTTACGCATGTGAAATGTGGTGATCAAGTATATCTAGAAATAGATAGAACTTGTTTGAGAAAATACAAAAATGCAGGATAACAAGTTGTCTAACAGTAAAAAGCAACATCTCTTATGGGATAATCCTAGTTGAAACATGACTATACCTAACATAATTGGAAAAACACATTGATTCTATCATTAGATAGACAATGATAATTATCGACAATAATGTGATGTCAATTAAAATGAGTCAGGATGAGCAAAAAATGAGGAAGCAAACTTGGAATTAGTGATGCATAAAATAGTTTTTATAGTACAACGTATAAGAAGAAAGGTACCCAATAGATAAAAAAGTCATTGAAAAGTCATGTACACTAATTCTACAAGAAGGGAAAATGGAGAAAACATGCCAAAACAAAACAACTTCAACAAATAGGAAGAGATCAAAGTTCAAAATTAATTGAAACTTAATATCCCTTGGTGTTTAAGACAAGTAATGATAGAACTAAGAAACACCTCAAAGAAGTTAAGATGTGAAGTAGGTAGATGGGAACAACCTAAGGAGTCATGGATGAAAGGCTCTATTGAGTATATGGAATGAGTAGGTAGAAACTAAACAACCCTTTCTCTTACATTATGAAACATGCTCACAAACTATGGAGAGATCGAATTGCATTAGAAATTGGTAGTAAACATTTTAGGAGGATCTAGTGAAATTGAGAAAATGATGTGGGTAAGATGTAGATGGTTGAGAGTAGAATCAATGAATAAACTATTCATGATGTAGAGCACCAAGGGGAACTGTAATTTTGTAGACCTAGTTCTTAATTTTGTCCTTGGTGCAACATTAATAGCTCTAGTTATTGTAATTCCTTGCTTTACACTCTTGAAAAGTGGTGCACAAAACACAAACTTTATTGTCACATTTAGTCATTCAATTTCATAGACAGTTTAATAAAATATATCTATTTATTTTGACTAACCACTCAAATATCTCATAAGTACAATAAATAGATATTACAAATTATACATTAAGATATCATTTAACTTACATTACACTATTTAAAATCATACTATGTAAAATATTTCTCTATTTAATATATATATATATATATATATATATATATATATATATATATATATATATATTATCATAACTATGTTAGATTTGACCATCAATATATTTTATATAATTAATTGTTTTAGAAGTAATTTGGTATATGAAATAAATAAATAAATACACTTCTTCTTTTTTTGTTGGCAAAGTGGTGGAACCTCCTGACTAGCAGGTCTGCCATTGGATACGTTACCACGAACCAATGGCATCTAAGCCGTCAAAATCACCTCGGCATCGCACCCATCCTGGACCGCTCCAACCCTTAACATGGTTGGATTTTTGGTATATGCAGGATTAGAACCAACGACCTTTTTGTTTAGGAGGCGTCTTAACTATACCCCGCCACCAACTGTTCTACATCTCATGGATAATAAATAAATACACTTCAAAAATAACTTTATTATGTGAAAAGAAAATATTATATTATTTAAAAAAAAACATATTACAAGATAAGAGTATATTGTAATTTGAAAGTGCTTTAGCATTTGGTAGGAATTTTCGCTTTCATTTATCGTACTCCTAATGAACATCTAACCACTGAGAGTAGTTGAATAATGTAAAATCACATAAAACGATTCTTGAATTATGAGTTTGTTGAATAATGCAAAATCACATAAAACCATTCTTCAGTGATGAACATCTAACCATTACGGGTTGTTGGATTATGCAAACTTACAAATTGCATTTTGGTTCTCAAGAGGAATCGAAGGGTCTTATTTTGCCAAACATAAGGACAAGAGGAATCGCATGGTCTTATTTTGCCCAACACAATGACAAGAAGGAAGAAAAAACAATATAAAGTGAGACATTTTGCATTTTGATTTTCTATCAAAAGGAATCGCATGGTCGTCTTTGGAGGAGCACAAGGACAAGAAGGAAGCAAAAAAATCCCAAGTGAGACGTTTCCCATCACTGCAAGTACACTAGGTGCATTTTAAGTTTAGATCAAAAATACATTTTTTATTATTAACATGGTTGGTGTGTTGAAGTAATGAAAAACTACCAGCAACAACAACAAAAAAAAGGTGAAGGAAATCTAACAACTAATTGAATAATGTAAATCATAGTTTAAAATAAGTTTGTTAAATGATGCAAGTTCGTAAAGTGCATTTTGATTCTCTATCACAAAGTCTTATCTTCTTCTGAACACTAAGGCGACAATTTCAATCATACTCTTCATGGTGAAGTATGTGAAGTGAAGGAAGCAAAAAATCGTAAGAGAGGACAATCTCCATCCTACTTTCATGGTGTGAGTTTATGGAGCGCCTGAAGTTTAAATGATAAATATAATTTTCATCACTTACGTGGTTGGTATGTTGAAGTAGTGTACATCTACTAAGAAATACTAGCATGTATGTTGAATAAATAGATAAAGCCATAGTCTTAATGTTTTATGGATTGATTATTTTCTTATTTCTCAAGAGAAATAATCTAAATATGATACGATTTGGACCTTTTTAGGCTATTATCATTAGAGTTTAGCTATATGATCTTTGGTCAATTACAAATTATCATTGTTGAAACTTGAGATTGCATTTTTTAATGCAAAAATGGATTCAATGCACTCAAATACCCCACGACAAAGAAGTATGACCCTTCTTATAGAAAATGTTAAATTATCAACCCTCTAAGAAAGGCACAAGCATCGAACTACACTACGCACACACATCGTACACAATGCTAAAGGGATTTAACTAATTGATTATGCCCCAATGAACATTAAGGCAATGTGGGCCATTTGCAAGAAGTTTAAAGGGTCTGACTCAACGACAAAAAATACTTAAATCATAGTACCGATAAGTTATTACTAACAAGCTAGACAACTTTCAAATCACCAAGCTTAACCTACTTTCATTAGTTATCTAAAAGATTAATACAATTCCCCATATCTCATTACAATACTCCCCCTCTTTATCCTAACTATTTAGTGAGTTACAAACTAGACATCGCACTTTATATCAAGGGAAACCTATTTTAATCATTCCACTTTCTAACTAAATACTCCTATTGCACTTGGATTATGAAATCTCAACAATTGATATGTGTATTCCAACAATTCTTTTGATTTTTTCACTGGATTTTGGGCAAAAACTATAAAAAAATGTAATTGGAAAAGGTCAAAATCATAGTGTATTTACACTAACCTCGCTCAAAAGAATGTGAAGGGAAATCAAGATATTTTATGTAAAATCTAGCAAAGAATCATTTTGGATTGATAGAATTGTAGATAACAATCATTAATATTGCAAAGTCAAGTTGCAGTGGGAGTATTTAGGTATTGATACATTGAAAAGAGTGATTTCAACCATCCAAAATTGTAATTTTAGCAAAGATTTCATGATTCCATTCCAATGATGGCGAACTAGAAAAGGTCAAAATTGTAGAATGTTTAGCCTTCTTTAATAGTAAATAGTTCCATTATAAATAACCATTAACAACCATAATTTTAAGTAGTTTTCACTTAATAACAAGGTGGCTACATGGGATAACTTGCAAAAGAGAAACAAAAAAGACCCTCGATGGTGTTAACTCTCAAAGAAAATGATGAAAATATCTATCACCTGTTCATTTTTTGTTCCTACACTAAACATGTAGGTCAAGAATAAGATGCATTAATAGTTTCAAATAATTTTGGGAAAAGAGGCACAATAGAAGAATATCTTAACATTTGTGATGGGAACTTTGCTATAAAATTTTACCATTCTCTTCCTCAGCATTGTAACTTCGGGAGTATGGTTATCTAGAAATATGAGTTTATTTGATGATCACCAAATGTGAGGAAAGTTTGCACCTCGAGAGATTTGATCCCTCTTTGTGCATGATAGATCTAGAGTTAAGATGGATGTATGTTGGTTCAATTTGTGGGTAGCCAAATCAAGTATTAAGATGATCATTATTATTTATATGTATATATTAATTAAATCTCATAAACTAATCAGAATATTAGGAAATTTACATGATCATCTGAATTGTTACCTCCTAGATTTGCACGTGAACATGAGAAAAATCTCAACTCATTGAGAGTGGCCTTGGGGGCAAGTCAATGAGTCGGTTTTCCACTATCACTGCAACACTCAATTCATTTTGTTTAGGCCACTCCAAAACAAAAGACAAGGGAGGTAGACCTTATGAAAAAATAAGGATGGTCGCCTTGTAAAAGGCAACTTAGAAGTTAATAAATTACACTGGGAGAGCAATCTAACAAAGGTAACCTAAAAAGTGATTCAAAGCTTTCTGCATAAAAGAAATTATAGGCCAGTGCTTTAAAAATGATACAAGTGACAATTGAGTCACAAAAAGCTATGCTAAAAGATCACTTTACCAACCGAAAATAAATGTTATCTAACTTACTAAAAAACACAAGCAAAGCCGAATTGTAAACTCGTCGAGGTGAGGATTGACTTTGCTACAAGTTAAATGGGGGTGCGTCGAATTGTGAACCTGGTTGGTGCAGGGATTGACTATTTGTTAAAATTGAATTTGTTATGGGAAAGGGGGTTTCCAATATACTCGAGGTACGTAGAAACAAGCCTGGATTGTCAAGTGTGGTTCCACAAAAGAAGAGGACTAGATCAGAGTCATGAGGGTATGTCCAACACTGACAACAATTGAGGTTGTAGCTTGATAGGTCACCATGGTCACTACCTAGTTGATTCCCCTTCACTATAGAATTTTCCCACAAGTGACAAATCCATGGAATATAAATGTCAGAGTTACGTCTTTTAGGGAGGTTGATTTTAATTAATTGTGGAATTAATTATAATGTTTAGGATTGATTTCAATTGGAATAAGTGAGTGTTTTACAATGTGTGTAAATTATTAAACATTACAACTTAGCATGCATATAAATTCCTTCCAACTGAAATCATTTTTTTATAATTACTTCTTAAGCATATTAGAAAAAATAACTATACTAAGCTATAAAAAAAATCACGCATGAAATGTGACACAAAGAAGAGGGTAGGGGGGATTTGACACCACCACTCAACCTTATGTGTTACAAAGAGATTTGTAGCCTTTATAAGTTCCTATTGTTGGTCCTTATGGCCAACAATCATGATTACAAAACTAGAATACTAGAAGGGGAAATTAGAAGAGGTTAAGATTTGTTCAGGAAGCCCCCTGGGGGTTTGTATGGTGCTCGATCTTGTCTTCCTCTTTGAATTATTTTATTGTTGTTCAAGACCTGAAAAAATATTTAGACAACATTGAGAAAATGGATTTGAATTGGATCTCTTTGATCCCCTCAAAAGGAAGCTTATCCTACAAAAAAAGATTGTTATACTAGAAACTAGTAAGCAAAGGAAGGTTGGCACTACCAATCTAAAAGGGAGTAAGGGTCTGTATCACGATATTTTCTCATTGTACAACTTGTGTGCAGTGAGATGAAATCTGATACAAACACAAAAAGGGAAAATAAACTATTTACAACTAGGTTCAATAACAAGCAAATATTAAAGTGCATTTTTCTTCAAACTAGGTGCATAATTGTAAGGATTTTAATGCATGCATGCTCGGTTCTTTGATCTTAGATATAGAATTTGATATGAACTATATTCAAATTCTAAGATATATGTGATTAAATCAGATCTAATTACAGATATAAATTTTTATAATTAGATATTGCATTAATCATGTAATAATAGGGTGAAAGCTTGAAGCTTTTTTAGATTAAAAGAGGGCTAAGTAAGAGAGGAGGGAGCCCCTGATTCTTGGGAAAAATAGCCCACCTTTCAAGGATGCTAAAAATATGAAAACAAAGGTGTTAGTGCATTGAGGTAACTATACTCAAATTCTACAATTAAACCATTATCTGACCAAAGCAAAGAGCTAGTGTTAAATGCTAGTAATGTAGCTAGTTTATCTTGCACTTAAAAATTAGTATTCAAAAAGATCTACTTAAAACTAATATGAACTCCAAAATCCAAGTAGATCCAAGTAACCAGAATGAGATTTAAGTTTTAGGAGGAAGATTCAATTTGAGAGAAAGATAATAGAATCCTTCAAGATGACTCTACAGATGTGGGGTAGCATGTTGAGGGACTAGTTCTTCAAGGATTATGGAGACCTGCAAAAAAAATTAGATACACAAAGGAAAATAATTCTTCCTCCTTGGTACTTCTAGGTGTAGCCTACAAAAGAGAAGTAAACACAAACATATTTGCAGCTGATAAAATGCCTATATTAACTACTTCTACAACCTACAATAAATGCTAGCAATAATACTAGGTTTGTCCTATCATATAGTAACACCCTTACAAAGGCCAATGGAAAAAAGACAAACGTGTATGTAAATAAAAGCAAACTTAGCTCACATAATTAGTAGAACATAGCATCCACACAATCAAGGCACCACACCCTTCTAACCTCCAAAGTCTTAACAATTTTATTCCAAATCAAGTGAACGAGCTTCAATGCAATACTTTCAACAAGAACCAACTCCTAAACCAAGAGAAGAGGCCTCTTTAAATAGTAGAAGAAGGCTATAATTCACCCTCCTTAAGATGGTAATACATGTGTTACATAAATAATAATAATATTAATAATAAATACATAACATAAAGAACATATAAATTAATATTCAACTAATAATATTACTATTACTGTAAGAGGACATGACTCCTCCCAATAGGTGCCTAAGCCATATTTAAAGGCAAGCTTTCAATAGTAAAATATCATCAATCATTTTATTCAATATATATTATTTACTATTAAGATGGATCTCTTCTTTATTCTGATATAGATTCTTCCATATACACAAACTTGGTGGTACATTGGTTTCAAAGCCCCTTCTTGGGCTTGATTTCGAGGCTTTGGCCATCAATTTTATTTCGTAGAAAAAAAAAGGTTAAAAACAAAGTAAAAAGAAAAAAAAGTAAAAATAAGAAGAAAATAAGAAGATCCATAAAAAGGGGAAAGAATGAAAGAACTAAAAAAACATATAGTTTATAAAACCAAACCTTGGTTTTATAAACCACACAAGGTTTATTAAGCCCTAATTCCCACATTCACCCCCAAAAAAATAAACTATATATTATTATTATTATTATTATTATTATTATTATTTATAAAAAATAATAATAATTATCAATGTTTTTAATAGTTAATTGGATTTATTATTAATTAACTATTAAACTCTTACATTAACCATGAGGTCATTTAAAGAAGAATTGGATGAGATCTTCGATTGATTTATGAGGAAAATGGAAGAAGTACTTGACCATAAGGAACAATCGAATGAAAAAAGTTGTTGACAATACCTTCAATGAAATAAACCAACAAAGTGAATTAGAGGCCTCCCAAGACGAAGACTTGGAAATTAAATCCCAATCCAATTTTCAAAGCTTGCAAGAAAAACATGGTAAAGAACATGAAAGTGATGGAATTGATTTCTTGGACATCAAATTGAATAACATAGCCAGTTCCATATCCCCATCCAGTTTTCATGTCAATGAAAATGAAAATGGGCCCACATGTGTAAAGGAAAAAGCACTTGCACAATGTTCTCAACCACTTTTTTCTAGATAAATCTAATAATCTGATTTATGGAGTTGAAAGTTGGGAAGTGGTCAATACCTACTTAAACAGGATGAAAGAATTTATGATGGTTCTACAAATAGAAGTGTAGATAGTTATGTAGACGTGGTGGTATTTTCAATTGTTGGTTACATTCTGTTGCAGCTACAACCATTCTCCCCAAATTTCTTAAATTTTGGGCCCCTCCTCATGATGTAGCGTCATTTTAATCGTTGGGTCCTTTGAATTTTTGGACATGTTTAATTTTGGATGATTCTAAAGATTAACTCTCGCCCTCGTTTTCAATTTTGATTGTAATGGAAATTGTTGCGGGTCGCAGTTTTATTTGCTTGTCGATCGGATCAAGTTTCTTTGTTTTGGGTCGCCGCTTCAGAGGTAAAGCTAGTTTTTGTCCGTTGTTGAAATTCGAGGGCTGTCCAGAACACTTAAATCATTTTTTACATCAGGCGTTGAAAATATGTTGGATCGACGACTGTTGTCCTTTTCTCGTCCGCCATTGCGGCTCCCAAAGCGGCTTAGCATCCGAAGTGCAAAGCGCTCCGACCGCCGATGTTTGTTAGTCTTTTAATCGCCTGCCCGCAGCCTTTTCTCTTCCACCGTTGTGGCTAGGAAAGTCATTTGGCTTCTGATGTGATGTCTTCCGACTTCCGACTAAAGCTTTTCTCGCCCGCATTTCGCGTGTCTTTAGCCCTTGTCTCTTCCACCTTTGCGGCTCCCAAAGTAGTTAAGCCTTCGAAGTATAAATCCTTCCGACTTCCGATTGAGAGTGTTCCCACCCACGGGTAGCGTATCCTTAACCTATCCTTTGCTGGCGTTGCGGCTAGGAAAGCATTTTCGCGTCCGATGTCGATATCCTTCCGGCTTCCGATTCAAAACTTTCCCGCTCGAGGCTCAGTCAAAACTCTTCCGTTTGTTAAAATTTTCAGATTAAGGGATGCACCTGGCCATTTTCTTGTGGATTAGCCATTTTAGGTGGTTTAAGTTAACATTTAAAATGCCATTTCAACGAATGATGCACAGTAATTGATTGCAGGTAGAACTCAAGGGACTGTTGGGGCGACCACGTGGTGAAGGCGTAGCTGACAGTTTGTAAAAGATCAAATCGAAACCAGCCGAGTCGCAAGGGAGACGAGCAAAGGAAAAGACAAAAAATCGAAAGCAACAAAAACTAAGATCTGAAAGGTCCAGCAGTTACTCAACTGATCATGAGCATACGAAGAAAAGATGAAGAAGAGGAATATGAAGCGTTAGGGAACAAAAACACTAGAGGTTTGGGGAAACCCAAGCGGTCTGTTGATTTTGTTTAAATTTCTTAAAGTTAGAAGTTACAGGGACTTTTCCCCTGGAAAAACTTGTACACCATTTGCTTGTAAGAGGAACTATTTCGTTTTACAATAAAAAAACCGCAACTTTTGCCTGCTGGATAAAGCGAAATGTGGAATGTATCAATGTGATAAAATGAACGATGTTGAAGGGGAACTATTTCGTTTTCAACTGTGTTTCATTAACTGTGAGAGTGTTTAACTTCCTGAACCTATGTTCTTGTTGAATGTTCTTCAGTATATTTTATGATGTTTTTCCACTATGAGTAATAAATGTTGTCTCTAAACAATTGGCTATCTGGTTGTTCAAATATCTGTAATTGTTCATGTGTATTGAAAGAAGTATCAGCTATCTGTAACTCTTCATAATGCATGTACAAAATATATTACTCACCAATGAATGATAATCCTGCTCCCTAGGGATTGTTTAGGTAGTTAGTTTTAATTTCTTGTTGTATGTGATTTAGATGCTTGTGAATGCTAAGACGAGATGTAAGAACCTGCGCATCACGTTGTGACTGATCCTTGCATCTTATCGCCCTGCATGGTTAATTAGGCACTTGCATATCATACATTAAGTCAAAAAATACAAAAATACACGGTGGACCGGGCCGCAACCGGTAAAGCCTTTGTTTTTTTTTGTTACTTCGACCTACGGTAGCCGGACCGCAAACCGGATGGATTCCCCATACCAAATAGTCATGGGCTAGTTGGGAACGTTGATTGGAGAGAATCCCTTACTTTTGTTGTCTGCGAATTTTTGGGCCTCAACAGTTTTGGCTCTAGAAGGAGGGCTGCCAGTGTATGGCTAGCCGAGGAAACCTGTTTTCCCAAGATTATTCCACTGGTAACAGTTCTGAAAGTAGTGGGCTTCATAATCCAATTCCGAAAGAAAGAAATAGAGAACATCTATATGTTGTTGGCAACGAAGTTGTTAATGATCTGAGAAGACACACCAAGGCATATGTAAAGAAGAGTGGAGGGTTGCCAATCATCCCTGAATTGCCCAAAAGAGAGTATAAAAAGAAAGATCATCCTGTAGCAGAAGACTCAGTGCTGGTTGGAGACTGGGAAGAACTTGTAGAAACAGCCTTACAGGAAGTTGTGCTACCTTTGAATCAAGAAGGCCCAGATACCCCTCACAGTTCTCCTGCTCATACTCCAGTTGGCTCACCTCCTCACTCTCCACCTAGACTCATGGTGGGAGTAAATGATAATCCACCACCTAACCCACCAAATCCACCACCTGCTTGGAGAGCCAGATCACCGTTAAACCTGACACCTCCATTACACGACCTACCTCAAGCCTTTGACAAGATGTTGCCTAAGTTCGACCCAAATGAGAAAATACTAGTAGATGACCACTTACAAAGTTTTTACTTGGTAATTGAAGGATTAAGGGATGGGAAGTATGAAGATGTAGTCTACAGACTGTTCCCGCATACCCTTAAAGGAGCTGCAGCATCATGGTACTTTGGGTTTCCTGCTAACTCTATCCCTGATTGGGATACCTTCGAAAGAATTTTCAGAAGTAAGTATGCAACTCAGAAAACTCATGCAGCTCTCATGAAAGGGCTATGCGCCTTGAAGAAAGAGAGAAAGGAAAAAGTGCACAGTTTCACACAAAGGTTTGTAGCCTATCTCAAGAATTTTTTTGAAACGGATAAACCTTCAGACAAAGTTCTGATTGAATATTATACTTCAGCTTTAGGCCCTGATTTGGCCATGTTTGCCAAAGGTAGGGCCAAGCCTGCTTTGATGGAAACCTATGAAGAGGCAGAAGTAGTGGAAGCTGAAAGAGAAAGTATTGAAGATTATCCAGACCAGTCAAGAGAGAAAGGTGCAAGAAGGAAAGCCTTATTGTTTACTAAGCCTAAGGAAGAGAAATAGCCAGATTATGAAAATATGGCAAAAATGATGCAGAAGCTTTCCAACAAAATCATAGATTTGGAGAAAGAGAAGGAAACACAAAAGTTTTATAAGCCATATTATAAGAAAAGAGAGGATAGCAATCAGTCTTAACCTCCTCCTCACAATACTGCATCTATGAATTTAACAGCGGTAGGCATGGACAACTTTTGCACTTTCCACCAACAACCACACTCTGAAAAGAATTGTCCTGAATGGATAAATTCGATGACATAGGCCATGAATCAGATGTTGGATTCTAGATTAACAGAAGATGGAGATGAAGAGAGAAAAGAGAATACTACGTCAACAAAGGAACAAGAAGAGGAAACCATGGTTTTGTGGGATTCTGTTTCGTTATTTGATGCTAAAGAAGAAAAGAATCAGGGCTAAAAGGACGTCATGGAAACCAACATGGCAACAAGGAGCCAAGGGCCAATTAAAGAAAACAGTCTCATTCTACCAAAGATCAAAAGGCTGCAAAGAAATGTAAAGAAATTTCAAAATAAATCCTTAGCTGATAAGATTCCAGAATTCACTATTACCAGCCAAGATCCGAAGCAGAATAATATGTTGGCTAGGCCAAAGGAAGGAAAGATGAATGCTGATAAACCTCATCCCATTGAGTAGCTGATGGATTATGACATCGTGGAGGATTTAAAGAAGGTAAAAGAGAATGTTCCGCTATTCGAAATGTGCAAAGTGCCACAGCAAAAAGAAAGACTATTGAAAGCACTTGAAGCATCGGCTGAGAAGCTGCCCACTGACAATCAACCTTAGGAAGAAGAAGAAATCAACGAAACCAGCGTTGGAGGTAAGTCTAAAATCAAACATCCACCTTTCCTCCTCACGTTTGAAATTTTCAATCATAATGTACATAATTGCTTGGTAGACTCAGGGGCGTCAGTAAATGTCATGCCAATATCAGTCTGTAAAAAGATTAATGGGCAGCCTAAGCCATCCAAGTGGAGGGTTGTTCAGTTGGACAGGACGGATGTAAAGGTAATTGGTGAGATGGAAGATGTCCTAGTCCATCTGGCATCAAATGATAAAGTGTGCCAAGTCATTAATATTGTGGTGGCTGATATACCAGACACTTACGGTCTTGTCCTGAACAGAGATTGGTCGGCCAAACTAAATGGATATTTTGCCTCAGATTGGTCGCATCTGTGGTTGCCATACAAGGGAAGTCTGAACCAGGAAATTACCAAGCAGAAGAAGCCGACAACACATCAGACACTCAGCCTAATCTCCTTCGATTCTCACAGGCTGATGAGATTGACTGTAAAATAGTAGACTTAGCAATAGGAATAGATTCACATTCAATAGTTAGTGATTTTTGGACTTTGTTTTTTGATGGCTCTAAGAAATTAGAGGGGTCAGGGGCTGGCTGTGTCCTGATCGACCCCCAGAAGAATAAACATTTTCTCTCATGTAGATTAGAGTTTGAATGTACTAATAATACAGTTGAGTACGAAGCGCTGGTGCAAGGTTTGAGGAAAGCGATTGAATTAAAGGTAAGTAATCTAAGAGTTTTTGGAGATTCCGAGATTATTGTGAAACAAATCCAGAATCAAATACATCGTGTTTCCCCTCACTTGAAAGCTTACCAAAATGAGGTATGGGACCTGCTTAAATGTTTTTATGCATTCAATATTATTTCAATTCCAAGACTTAAAAATGCAGCAGCTGACCTGTTGGCCACATCAGCCGCTAGGCTCGTACCCACTAATAATCGATGCTCTATCGAATTGCTTTTCAGGCCCTCAGTACCAGATATGATCACCAACCTGTGAGTGTTCGACGATGATTAGCAGATAATAGAATGCTTAACAAATGACGAGGTGTTCAAAGGGGCGATTATAGATGATGAAGAACATCAAGCTGAGATGAAATATGACAATTTCATCCCTAAAGGAGTCAGAACGTTGGAAAGAATGCTCGATTTAAATGAAAAGTTCAGAAGACCAGCCAACGTGAAGACCCACAGCTCATCTCTACAGTTCGAGCTGATAAATTTAGGGATTGAGATGAATCCCAAATTTGTGAATCTCGGCAAATGTTGTTCACCAGCAGAAAGAGACAAATTCGTCAGTCTATTTAAACAATATAAAGATGTTTTCGCATGGACATACAAAGATTTGAAAACATATGACACCAGCATCATCAAACATGTCATTCCCATCAAAGCTGGTGTCAAGCCATATCAGCAACCTTTAAGGAAAATGCATCCAAAATTGGAACCGCTGATTCAGAGTGAAGTGAAGAAATTATTGGATGCTAGAATCATTTTTAAGGTCAGACACTCGGAGTGGGTATCAAATCTGGTACCAGTGAGAAAAAAATCTAAAGAAATCAGATTATGCATGGATTTCAGAAATCTAAACCGCGCTTCCAACAAAAATAACTATCCTGTGCCACCCATGGAGCAATTGCTGCAAATGGTCTCAAGTGCTGAACTGTTTTTGTTATTAGACGGTTTCTCTGGCTACAATCAAGTATTAGTAGCCGAAGAAGACAGATTGAAGACCACGTTCAGGACCAAATGGGGAACCTTTTCCTACAGGAGAATGCCCTTTGGGCTTATAAATGCTGGAGCAACGTTTCAGAGGGCTATGGACATAGATTTCCGTGGATTGATTGGCCGAAGTGTTGTAGTATACCTTGACGATATGACAATATTATCGAAGAGAAGAGGAGAGCACGTGTTTCACTTAAGGCAAATTTTTGAATGCTGTCGGAAATATGGCATCTCACTCAATCCTAAGAAGTGTGTGTTCGCTGTCATGGAAGGCAAGTTGAAAGGGTCACATAGTGTCGAAGAAAGGAATCTCTATAGATCCAGAAAGAATTAAGGCTATTGAACAAATCCCCTTGCCCCATAATAAAAAGGGGATGCAATCATTTATGGGAACGATAAACTTCGTGCGAAGATTTGTGCCTGATTTTGCTCAGATTGTCAAACCACTACAGCAGATGATAAAGCAAAATGCACTATTCAAGTGGACTGAAATTGAGAAGAGCGCACTCAGCAAAATCAAAACTGTTGTTGCACATGCACCCTCCTTGAAAAGCCTAGATTTCGACAAAGATTTTATCTTGTATACCTTTGCATCCGATGATTCACTAGCAGCTGTGCTCACCAAAAGGAAGATGGGGGGGATGAATTCCCAATATTCTTTATGAGTACTGGTCTGCAAGGGGATGAATTAAACTACCCATCCATCGATAAGTAAGCTTACGCTGTATTCAAAGCAGTAAATCAATTCAGGCCTTATATTTTAAAAAATAGAACCAAGGTGATCGTCCCCTACCCAGTTGTAAGGTCTCTTCTTGTACAGAAGGAGTTAGGAGAAAAAAGAGGCAACTGGGTAACAGCTCTTCAAGAGTACGACCTTGAATTCAAGCCAGCATCTATAGTTAAAGGACAAGGGTTGTGCAAACAGATGACTGAAAATGGAAAAAATGAAGAACACGCCGGGGAAGATGAAGCCGAATTACATGTAATGGAGGTATGTCCTTTGTTTACAGCTCCCAAGTCTTGGTATAGAGACCTTGTGCATTACCTATAGGCAGGGCTGTTGCCAGAACATTGGAGTTCCAAGCAAAGAAGGGCACTGCGTCTTAAATCAGCCTCCTATCAACTTGTTGAAGGAGTATTATTCAGAAAGAATTATGACGGGGTTCTTCTCATATGCTTAGAAAAGGAAGATGCGAAGAAAGTAATGTCAGAGTTGCATGACGGTCCTGCTAGGGGACATTATTCAGGAGATACTATAGCCCACAAAATCCACAGGGCAGGTTACTATTGGCCTACACTCTTCAAATATGCACACGCACATGTTAGGAAGTGTGATACTTTCCAAAGGTGTAGTGGGAGACAACCTAAAGCAGCAGCACCCCTAAAGCCTATGATGTTCACAGAACCATTCAAGAAATGGGGGCTGGATATTATTGGAGAAATAAAACCGAATTCCTCTCTGCAGCATAAGTACATTCTGACCGCGACTGATTATTTCACTCGCTAGGTCGAAGCTATCCCGCTGCGCAAGATAAATGAAGATGAGGTCATCAGCTTCCTACAAGGTCATATCATGACCAGGTTTGGAGTTCCAATTTCGTTAGTCTTTGATAATGCTAGGTACTTTTCGTCAATTAAGTTGACTGCATTTGCTCATGATAAAGGGATAAAATTGCATTATTTTGCTAATTATTATCCACAAGGAAATGGCCTGGCTGAATCCTCTAACAAAAATCTGATTAGAATTTTAAAGAAGACTATAATAGAAAACCAGAGGAGTTGGCATGCAGCGCTACCAAATTCCCTTTGGGATGATAGAGTCACCCCCAATTCTTCGATTGGAGTGTCTCCATATACCCTTGGCTACAGTAAAGAAGCCATCCTTCCTCCCAATATCATGCTTCCTTCTTCCATAATAGCTCAAGAATCTAGAGGGTCGGATGATGAAGTTTTGCAAATAAGGATATATA